>SRPS01000091.1:0-95234 GCA_018360175.1 Claviceps arundinis | reverse complement strand
GAGGAAGAGAAAGAAGAGGAAGAGAAAGAAGAGGAAGAGAAAGAAGAGGAAGAGAAAGAAGAGGAAGAGAAAGAAGAGGAAGAGAAAGAAGAGGAAGAGAAAGAAGAGGAAGAGTAAGAAGAGGAAGAGAAAAGAAGAGGAAGAGAAAGAAGAAGATAACAGTCGAGATAGCTAAGGTATATTGTCCAATGTCAAGCCCTGCCCCTGCCGCGTATGTCCCATAGCCCAGTCCTCCTAAACTCCAGTCATTAGAAAGCTTTCATTATCCACAGCACATACCCGTTTCCCACCAAATAATAAACATCCTTTCCTACTCGCGACATCCTCCCAAACCATCCCACCACGATTAGATTTCCCGTCTCTGAAACTCCAGATCAGGAAGGCGATCCAAGGATCGACCCGTCGGCTGTGTGCTCCAGGTACTCGAGGTCAGGGATTGCTTCCTGCCAGCCACGCCGACGCTACCTCGGGCGCTCCCTCGACCAATATCTTTGATGGTGGAATGATAGTCGTCAATCGAGCTAGTATCGTATTGATAACGGGTCCCATCGTCATCCAGTTCATCGTGCTCCCGGGCTGGGACGCCGACGCCGCGAAGACGGAAATCGTAGGTATCGATCTCGGGCATCATGAACTCGGGCACTTTGCGGCTTCCACATCTTGGGCTCGAAGTTTCGACAAGGGGGAACTTATCCACGGATACGAAGCCGCGGATTCTGAGAGACCGGAGGAGAGGCCGGATGGTGGCTAGGCTGGATGCGATGATGGCAACGCCGACTTCTATCAAACTCCACATGCTTGCGTTGGTTGCACGAACTGGGTGTTGTTAGTGTTCATGGCTGGCTTCTGTGTTTGGCTGCGACTTTGTCTTCTTGGGAAGAACGTACACAGGATATCGTCGGTCCGCTCTATGGAAGTCAAGAATCTGAACCGGATGAGCGTGGCGATACTCGCACTTTCTCCCGCTGAAGAGGTTAGTTTACAGTCAAAATACGACGCTATGGAAGGATGGTGCGGATGAATGGACTGACAAAATACCGAGACCCAGGATCAAAATCACGGTCGTCTTGGCCTGCGTGCTCATTTTGACACCCCAAAGCATGGGAATTGGTATCAGTGCCTGTGGAAAGACCAACAACACGAGCATTAGTAAGGAATAGGCCCTGGCTTTTGGTTCCAAACAAAAACATGGTCAAGGTATACTGACAAAAAACCAATCCGTTATAATGGTCATGACGCTGAGAGCATACGCCGCCGTCAGTACTTCGCTTGCACCAGCGCACTGGCCGTCCGTAATCCTGAAATCCCACTGCTTCTCGATGGGTGTACATTGCAAGAGATTCCAGATGAACAGGCCGATGCTCCAGAGCGTGATGATGACCAAGACGATTCGTATGGCCCAGATGTACGATTTCTGGGTGGCGATGCGCAAGAGGAAGACGCCGATGCTGAGCTTGATGAACATCATGTTCAATATGTAGATAGCGACTCCGAGAGCTTGCCACTATAGGTTGATTTGGTCATCAGCCATCTTGCCACCCATGGGCGTGTCATGCCATGGCATGAGCACGTATTGTCTTGTTTTTCCATGTGGAGGGCGGGGAGTGCGTTAGAGAATACCATTATAGCTGCTACTAGGTCGTCCTTATTCGTAAAAGAAGCATTGTGTCGCCCGATACCGCTTTGCACGCCCTCAAATTGAATAGAGCATGAGACTGTGAATATTGCCTGAGAGACAGCGCCTGTTAGCGAGGACACATGAACAGATTCCAGAGACAAGCTTCCGCCAGAAGGGAGGTGGACGTGGACAGACTTGCGCAATCAGCATCAAGATATCATCCACTTGGTAGCTTTTCATCAAGAAGACTCTTGTAAATGTTCGAATGCCCACAGCAAGCCAGCTCGTGACCAGCATGGCTACGCATGTGATGACCAAGCTGCTTGCATTAGATTCGTTCAGATCATATGATATCTGCGTCATGGCTGTTGTATGATATATGGGTGCCGCTCGATCATGAGTAAGTAGGTTTGTTTCCTTTTCGGGGCAGCAACTCGTGATCTTGCTGGGCTCGACACCGTTTGACTCTAATGCCTGATTCGGTATCAGTCAGACTCCGAGCCGGATTCGAACTCGTTTGACGCTTAGTAGTGTCCGGCTGGTTACCGGAGGCCAGAGAAACCAGTCACGGTCTGGTATCGCCACCACTTGCACAAGTCATACGTCATACACCGTATCTCGAGATGAAGTTCAAGTATCAAAGAGAAAAAGGGAAGCACGAAAACGGACGAACATGGAAAAACGAAGCACATGCGCAGTCAAGTATTCCAGTCGGTACAAGCCGTCCGGCATCTGCGGCGACCACTGGGATGTCAAGCCGGAACAAGCGCTCGAGAGAGCCGGGAGGCATCCAAAAAAAGCCCAGCCCATTGAGTGGCGACTTTTCCGCTTGCATACTTGCAGTTGCGATACATAGTTGCGCATCTATTCAAGAGCCGGCGATCCGGCATCTGCACACTCCCTGTACCCGGGGCTAGAACAGGGTCTCTCTCGTTCAACGGCGGGAAGAGGCGTCGTTGCAACTTGCAGATGGTACACCGTACGTCAGACCGCCGTCACAGAAGCAATGAGCATGGCTAGACCGTCTATAATGGATGCTGGGGTCCAGCAACGTTAGTCTTGTGAATTGTGGTCTTTTCTTGATCGAAACGGCCAATCCCGAAGCTCCGACGGACTATTTCGTCAACGCGAACTGGGTTGATGATGAGCGAGACCGGTTCTTGACAGCAACTTAGCAAGACTCTTTTCGTCCGCTTCGGCACCTGCAGGCTGCCAGCTTGGAACATTCTACTCCGCACAAGATCGAGGGCCACTTCCATGGTAGGGCATGCTGTTGGCTTGCATATGACCCAACACGAATTGGGAAAAGGAAGCAGATGGGACCACTTGCCCACACCCAAGTTCCAACGGCCCACCTACACTCTATGTCGGGATGGTATCCTGCCAAAGCTACGTTGCAATTACAAGTAGAGAAGAGGTCTGAGATAGATTGTGGGGGTTTTGGCTTCGAAATCGGCATTCTAGAGAAGTAGACCGGAGTATAGCCCGGCTTGGTCCAGATTGGAGATCGCTTCCGAGTCCCGGGCTGCCGAGGTGCGAGTCATGCCCTGTAGGAATTCATCCTGTGTGGCTGTTTATAGCAGAATGGTCGCAATTATGTACATTCATGTCGCTCCGCTACTGACGCGACGCCGTCTCGATTTCTCCTCTTTACTCTTGCTTTTGCTTTTTCTTCTATGCCAAGAGAGGGCCGGCGCTTGACATGACTGGTGGTCGTTGGCGCCAGTCTTGGAAGCTAGTACCTATGAGGTATGTATAGACGCAAATAGCTGAATGTAATGCATATCATGCACAGCCATACATATGTACAGCAGCTCCTGTCATTTGTACGATGTGAATAAGACTGCAGAACAAAGGCTCGTCTTGCACCTGAGCAATGCCTAAGGCACATACTGAGTAAGTCGAAGCTTCCACGGGCCTCCTTAGAGCATTTGATATACGCAGTCGGCACCGTCGGCATATGTAGGAGGTAGGTAGGTATATCAGCCGGGGGCTGGCACGGTAAATACATACTTGCACTGTCGCAGGGTCTAGAGGCGGTGGGAGCTTTCCATGCTCGTCATCCACGGGCGCGAGTCGAAACCTCCGTTCTGTGCCCTGAAAAAGGTAACTAGCTCGGAGTTCGAGCATTGGACGACAGCCGCTGAGACGAGAATCAGAGTAGGCAGAGTAGGCAGAGTTGGCTGGAAGATGGTGATGAGGTTGGCGTCGGGCAATGCTGCTCACAGCTGCGCGGAAGGCATTCCCAGAGCAGCTTAGCGTGAGCCCACGCTTCGGATAAACCAATACGCGAGCTGGCTGCGTGCGTCATTTGACGAGATTACAGGACGACATTAGGTTTTGAGTTCCTGAATCTGACATGAGAAAATTCGAGGACAGTCGAGGGCTCGCTTCCTCATCAGCGCAGACTTCACGGCCCGACGCGCTATCGGTTTGCAGGAACCATCCTCATGCGCGATATGCACGAACAAGGTCCGTACACTGCATTGCTAGACAGAAATCCTATCGCTCACGTCTCGATGTTGCAGGATCCCCTATACGCAAGCCCTCGACGAGCGGTTCTCGAAGATTTCAATGGTGGTTCGATCCATGACCCGGTCCGATATCCCGCGAAGCATCTCTTCTTGTTGTATCCAGTTGGTGGCTACTGCAGAAGCGCAATGCCATAAGGAGAGCGATCGAGGTTCTGCCTCCTACACTTGAGCGGCCCAAGGAATCTAGCCATCGAATCCATTACCCACAGCAGTCGCCCGAAAGAGAAGTAGGTGTTTGGTCAACGAAGCTCAATTTCTAGACCATGTCGAATGAAAGGCCTATATTCCGATCCTTTGACAGGCTTGTCACAACGGGACGGGTTCGGCTTCATTTACGCCATCGTCATCTCAATAAATGCGCCGAGTGTGACTCCGACCCCAGAGTATGGTCCTCGTCTGCAGAACGTCCTCTCCACAATCGAAGCATTGGGTCGAATAAGCATCTTGCTTCATTTCCGGAATGGGTATACCGACGACGGTCGATATCAAGGAGCACGAGACGGACCGAGTTGAGAGCGGAAGCAGATGAGCCCGTGCAAAGCTTCTCATCTACAGCTCACAATATTGAGTATCCCGGCGCGCTTAGTATTGCTGGCGGTGTTTGAGCTGTGCGTGTCGAGGGATGCGAAATTTTGCAGGGCTCCTAGGTATAGGCCCTTAATTGCCATCGAGCCGCGAACAGTAAAGAAGGCCACAACAATGTAAACAACAGTGTCGCCGGTATTTGCAAGCTGTGCATAGGAGAGCCTCGCATCTTCCCTGATGAGCACAAATGTCGAGACAGCAGCCCGCAATGATGATCTCAGAAGAGAAACATCCTCGATGGAATCACCATGAAGCAGCAGCCATACCTAGTTGCCGCTACATAAGTGGAGAGGGTGATGACGCTTCCAAAACCTGCGCCCATTTTCGAGATACTGAGCATTCGTTCTTCGCGAAACTACAGCGCTCCCAGCGCCAGAGGGCCGTGCTCACAGCCGGAGGTAGCTTGATCAGACTCGACAGCTCAAGCTCCTTGAGCAGATAATTGGATGACTCGAATCGGAATTTCTCGTTTTATAAAGACATTATTGCGAAGCTGGGCTTGACCTGGATCAGTTTGTCGCATGTTACACGGGGATAACCAAAAACAGGGCCACAGCGCGCCATCTGTAATCATGGTGCTCCACCATCTGAACACGAAGGCTTTCGATGCCAATAGTGTTTATGAATTTCACCGAATATCCCGTCGATTAACGCCCCGCAGAGTAAGACGGCTCTCAAAACGTCAACCTTAACTCGCGACGCTTCGGGACAAAAGTAGATCTGAACGGATGTCGCGTCGCATAGCGCGAGTATGTCTCAAATATCAGTGCCGCGACAGCCCGGGCTGCTCTGCCAAATCCTAAAAGAAAGGCCTACTTGTCTTGGTCACCGTTGTGGAAGGGGCTCCTCGACTTGAGCCTCTCCAATTGGTAGCAATGCTGAAAGCTCACCTTCCGACATCCAGCACGGCCGATGCGCACCCGCAGGATACGTACACGATTCTACCGGCAAGAAAGCTAGTCCGCGATCTCCTCGTTGCCGACAATCTTATGCGAAAGGTGAGCCTCGTCTTGGGCACGTCAGACGCATTGCCTTCCGGAGAAGTGGTACACGTGTGCCGTCCAGGACGTGCCATACTCCGTCCAGTTGGATAGACCCCGCAGAGGTCAAGAGTACAAAAGAACTATCTGATGAGGTCGTCACGCAGACAAGCAAAGCCTTGATAGCTGCGGACGTTCAAGGCACGGCTCTCAATCCTGCTACTGAAGCGGCAACTTGGCCGGCGTCCCTCGTACCACCGATTCATCGGCAACCCATCTATTTACGCTTCTCGGCTGTATCGGCCCAATTTACTTGGCCTGACACTCGACCGGCTGTCAAGGACATTGTGGCTCGGGTCATCGCTCAAGAACCCTGACCTGCTATCATTGCGGCGATGCTGGTGCCCGATAATTCCTCATAACCCACAAGCGGCTCAACGGGCAACATGACGCTCCGCGTACTGCAAGCCCAAGAAAACCAGGCGTCCAGGTGGGAAGCTGTACCGGCTACATCTAGTATTTAAGCGTGGAAGCTTTCCCAATGGCGATTACGAGTCCGCAAAGGGGGAGCTCTCCGTCCTACCCTCTTCCCTGCTAGTCCTAAGTCAGTCAGACGCGGGTGCGATCGGATACAGCTTCTTACCTCAACGCTGAAGTTCTTTAGCTTGCGGTAAAAGGGCATTTGATGTACCGTTGAGGCACTTCGGTGCCACGACGTGAATATCGTTCATACTCTGTATGTACTTGTAATTCATACAGGGTACGCTCTCCCCCCCCCCCTTTACCCCCGAATCCCCACAAACTTCCCAAAAGAGTCAGAAGAGTCAAGACTCAAGACCCTTTCCGCAGAACAGCGGGGTAGAAATGACGTAGGAGGCGCATGCTCACCTCGTGCTAGATCACGTGTGACAGTCCAATCGGATTTATTCCGGAGCCGAAGCGGGGCGTCGCGGCTATTCACAAATAATGTTTTGGGGTAAGGAAAAAACGGTGTTATGTACAAGGTACCTGAGTACATACCTGATAAGGCAGTCGTTGGATTAACGTAACGAATGGAACATTGGGCTGTTATCTTTATCGACTGCAAGAAAGATGGCACTCGAAGCGGGACATTTTCTCCTGTCGGGTGTCGCATATGAACGATTCCGATTCGGAGTTTTAATTTCGGAACGTTGTTCTGTTTGTGTTCTTTGGGGAGGGGGTAAGCGAGGTGGCAACTTGCAAGAGCATGGTACATAGCGCGTTTGGGGCGGGTACGGAGTACATATTCTTGATTCCATAGGCGCGCGTGAAGAGGCGGTCAGCGGTAAGCGATAGCAACTTGCAAGGGAATGGGTTTGGCTGGGCGCTAAAGTTATCTAGGGAATGCGCCACAGAAGATGGAAGGCTTGACTTGACATATGGAGTAGGTAGGCGACCAGTCGGCGCATCGCATCGCATCGCATCGCATCGCACGGTGCACCACCGCATTCGCATTCTCATCGCACGCGGCGCGGCGCATATTGTCGCATTTTGTCGCATTACGTCGCAAGGCCCCAAAACAACCATATTCTTTGCTACGGGCTCTGGAATTTTATTTATCATACGCCGTGCAAGGCGTGGATATCTGTTGCTGTATATTCGCACTTCTTTACAGGTGTGTGCTACGTGGCTACGTGGTCTGTTCGTCGTGTTCCGATTCGCAGTCCTCGCGCATAGGTACCTACATACATCATACATGCGTGCGACTTACTAATTAAACTTTGAGGTGACCACCCCAAGGCCCACACACACCCTGTACCACAAATGCGTGTGATTTTGACAGATGGACCGCAATGCACAAGGTACCTAAGAGACGGTAAGTTGGTTATGCGCAACGACATTAGCAAAACAGTTAGATAGATGCAGGTCTTCCTTTTTGCATGTTTCTTTTCCATCATTAATAAGACTAGATAATCCACAACGCATCGTGTACCATTGACCATCGGTGCGCAACAAAGCACATATAAACCGCCAATGAAACAAAATCGCACGAAACGATAACTCCCAAGGCAGAAGACACATCAGGACGTAGAAATAAATAAAATAAGAAACTACCATAGTTACTTAAAACGTGTTGCCAAATATCTGCAAAGTAGAATAGAACAACCCCATCAAGTTTCCCATTTCCATTCTTCCAAAATATCCTTTGTAGGCCCCTGTTTGTTCCTGGGGGCCGTTTGTTTGTTTGTTTGTTTGTTTTCTTTTTCTTCCTTCGCCGACTTTTGTTTTGTTTGACTGTACTGATTGTCCTGTCTGCGTGCGTTGCTGTACCCGTTCTTGGTGGCCTTTTCAGAAAGAGGGTATACAGTCGGAGAGATACAATCACCCATTGCTGCTGGGGTGAGTGGTGATGTTACAAAATAGGTGAGAAACGGCGTAAGATAGGCCCTGAACTTGGTGAGCGTACAAACCGTGCACATCGCCAAGGAATCCCCTCATGCGTCCCATCAGCATGCTTCTGGACAGAATTGTCGCTGCGTCAAGTCTTCGATCCCGAGAGAGCAACGATTTCCTTCCTCTCGCCGACCCAACGTCTTCCATCCATATCTGCGAACATCTTGCCACCACCTTGCAATATCCTACCATCGTCTGCTGCAAACCTTGCCGCTAAAACTCCATCACCCAGTATTCACCACAAACGCAGCACACTCAAACCGACCCATCATCAAAGCCATCCATACAATACAGCAAGGACACACAAAACCAAGCCCAAAAAGAAACACACAAAAAGAGCAAAAGAACAACAGTCCAACGTATAAAGCAAGGCAGATTGCATCGTGTTTCTGCAACTGAGAGGGAGGGACAGACAGATAAAAGAAAAAACAAAAACAACTCCAACAAATTCTCTTCCCCAACGCCGATCAAGGAGAGTAATGGTCTTGGTAAGGTTGGACCGTCGTGATTACATACTCCTTCTATAGTAGTCGTAAATGGTTAGGCCGACTTGTTGGCGTATTGCGACTCAAATATCAGAACAAGAGGCGCGAAACATGGCAATGTTCAGTCATCACTCCACCACATCTGAGCCGCTGGCGGCCTTCTTCCAGAGACGCGTGACAAGCGAGATGTAACACTCTTTCTTCATTCTCGCCAGCACCGCAATGTGCCATGCACACAGATAACCAGACACACACGGCTATCGTTTCCGTTTCTTACTCTTATCAACCCCCGTCATGGTAGCCGTTGTGATGGGCGCTGCAGGCAAAAGAGCGGGCTGTGTTGGAGCGGCAACTTCCTCTTTCTTGATCGGCACGCCCATGTGGCGACCATATCGTCCCTTGCGACCGTTGCCTTCATCTTCGCTGATGCACTGATCAGCCGAAAGTCCCGCATCCCGACAGCGCCCACACGGACGCTGGCGATCACAGCCCTTTTTGCTCTTGCGACAGCGCTGGCATCGCGGCTTGGTCGAAAGATCTGGCTGCTCATCGTCTCCTGGGTGAAGCATGTGACTGGCCGAAGCGACGGAAGGCTTTCTCGACTGGTTCGTGGACGCAGGAGACATGGGGCCATGTGCGGCGGCGGCGGCGGCAGCGGCGGCAATGTTGATTGCGGCGCTTGTAGGGGCAGCAGCAGAAGTGGGAACAGCGGCAAAAGGAGCCTGCTTCTTGGCCTTGGGGGCGGATGCAGGTCGAGGAGCCTTGAGAGCCTTTTGCTGGACCGCCGGCTTGGACACGGAGGCCGACGCAATAGCCTTGGGCTTGGTCGAGGTGGATTTCGTCTTGACCGACCCAGCCTTGTATAGGGTGCCCGCGTGCGATGCCGGCTTGCCATCTTCATAGTCAGCCTCATCGCTGCTGCCATCAGCCATTTCGGTGGAGGGCAGGAAAGGAGTCTCGGTGGACGGGTAAACCAGCCGAGCAGTGGTGGTAGGATCCAGCTTCTTCTGTCGGCGGAGACCAGCCGGCGTGTCATCTTCGCTATAACTGTCGCCATCACTAGTGACTCCAGTGGAAGATGCAGCGTCGGCGCGACCACTGAAGGTATCATCTTGCGTAGACGCAGAGGTGCGGCCGTGTGAAACATTGGACATCTCGCCCAACCGCATCAGCTGGATAGCGACGTCCTTGTCCTCCTCGGACATGCAGCTACCGACGGTGGGATCAGGTGTAGGTAGCACACCACTCGGGCCAGACCCTACACCGCTGCCATTGCTGGCATAGCCGATACTATCGCGAGAGCGATGGCCGTGCGCAGGTGTGGCATACACGGACGGCTGGGCGTTACCATTGTAGCTTTGGGGAGATGGCATCGGCTGAGGGTTGGAGAACGGGTGCTGTCCCGGATGGACAAAGGGTAGCGACGGACGATAGTTGTCGATACGACGAGCCGGCGAAACAGATGGATTCGAAGTAGCCGCGGGCATCTGAGGCGGTGCAAACAAGGGCAACTCCTACAGAAGTCAAGAATTAGTCAAATGCCAAAGAGACTAGAAGAAGCAATGATGATGTGATGATCTGGCATTGTAAACTTACCGAGCTCTCAAACTTGGCTCGCTTGCGACGGCCGCCTTCCACGATGTTCTCGACACTAATGTCGGTCGTACCCAGCAGCTCCTTGGCCTTGGCAGACGCACTGCTGCCAGCGCCATCGCCACTGCTGTAGCCGTTGATACTCTCGCTGCATCCATCGGCATGCGCGTGGTTGACGGACCTCCGATCTCTGCTCGTCTGGAACCGGCTATGCCTCTCGCTTGTGCCAAACGGATCAGACCTTCGACCATGGCCGTTGACGGGAGACTGACTGCGCCGCCGTGAACCCCTAGAGCCTCTGGAGCTGGGTCTGGTCATGTCCTCTTGAGCAAAACGCTGTTGTGGTTGATGTTGCTGCTGTGGGTGAGTCGAGCCGCCGTCCTGCTCATACGAGGACTCGGCAGTCTTGTGCGCAGGGCCACGATGAAAGGTTGACTGCTGGCCAACGGAGCCTGATGGCAAAGACGCCTCTTCAATGACACGAACATAGACAACCATGTTGTTCCTGAAGTTTTCGTAACGGGCAATGAGCGTATTGCCATGCTCGTCCTCAAAGCTGACACCCTTGGACCCGGAGGGACCAGAGTAAAGACCATAAAAGTTCTTCACAGTGGTGACTATTGAGTCTGTGGTGTCATGGGGGAAAATTTGAACTCGCATGGGCAAGCGCGCCCGGCATTGCGGCGACTCGAGGAAGAGAAGCTCGAATGCGACATTCTTGGGGGTTGTGATTACAGCGGGAGACACGCTGCCACCATGGGGGGATGTCTCACGAGGAGGGTTTACAGGCGACATGTAGGCCATGGTGATGATGATGGCTGGGAGTGTGGCCGGTTCTGTAATTATTCTCTTTCTTTTCTCCCGGCTGCAGTGCGCAATGTTGAATCGGCCGAGGAGAGAGAGTCCAGTCTTGACTGGAGTTGGTATTGAGAGTTGTGCAAGTATCAGCTCGAGCGTGAGCCTGTAGGCCAGGCTTTCTTTTTGTCTGCAGCGACAGGAACCTGCGTGCGTGCGTGCGTGTATCAAAAGATTGGGACGCAGCCAGGCGCCAGGGTGCTTGAAAGAACAGCAAAGTCGTTTGCAAGCCCTCGTGCTCCTTTCAAAGGCGATTGGGCAGCGTGATTGTAACAGTCGACCAGCGCTCGATGATGTTTCTCTGAGCACAACGGCACAACGGCACAACGGGGAAATTCACGGCCGTCAAGGCTACGTACGGGCGGGCGGGCGGGCGGTAAGCGCCAGGTCCAACGTTGGGGATCCGGGGCTTTGCGCGACGGGGGCGACGGTTGCTTGAATGGCAAGTGGCAGCTCCCAAGACGGTATCTAGGGACGAGACAAGATGATTAGCAGCCGTTGTGACATGAAGAGCGTGATGGGTGCCAAGATGGCCTCATTCAGGCCGTTGGCCGTCCGCCCGATGGCTGTTCTGCTGCCCATGCTCGGGGGTTCCAAGCGAAGCCAAGGCAGAGCACCAGGACAGCGCCGCGGGGACAAGACGGAATGGAATGGCTCAAATACAGACTGTACTGTGATCGCGCATGATGATAGAGGCGATGATACTTACCAGAGATGTTCACGAGTGGCTTGGTTGATGTTGATGGTGGCCTTGATGGAAAGAATGTGTGGACGAGGAAAAGAGGAGTTGGCTGGCGAGGTTGGCCGATTTTGTCGCCTCGAGCATTGGGCGCAGCAGAGCAGACCAAGAGGGGGGAAGACGACAGTGACTGGGGGAAGAACCGAAAGAGGGCAGTACAGCGTTGAAGCCACTGGGTCAGCGCTGGTGTGACCGCTGCGGCCGCTGGAGGTTAGCGCCTGAGGATGGCGTCTCCAGCACATATTGCGCTGAGCTACAGCGGTCAGCACCGTCCCGGGCTGCCCCGGGTGCGGTGGGCAGATGATGCGCCGTGCGTCTGACATGGCTCAGCCTGGTCTTCCTGTAAATTACACACTGTACTGTACTCTGTATTACGTGCCTCGTTTGCAGCAGTGAAGATGGACGGTTTGTAGCCCGGCAGAGGTGGGTTGTGCGTGTTGGGTGGCCTGAAACATGGCCAGTAGGCCGCTCCATGTGTGTGGGTTGAACTTGAACTGAATCATCCATCCAGATATGGTTGAGCTTCCGTCGATGCGCGGCAGAGTTTCCATGTTTTCCGCAAGTAATTTACTGTAAATACCATGGCCATTGCATTCACTGCCACCTTTCAGCTTCGTAGCCATCGCAGGCCACTGGCCACTGTACAATCTGTCAATCTCTCGGGACATCGCTCTTCGGACAACGCCTACGAATGAGGTGCCGGTCACTCCATATCCATAATCCACATCGAGTGCGCATACATGCGCCTGGAACGAACTCGGGATGCCGCAACTCGCAGCGCATTGCACTGTATCGGGAATCCCATGGCCCATGGACCCGATACCGATACGACCGATGCGACACGGCGATAGAACATTACAACAGGCTCCAGCCTCCAGCAGAGCAAAGAGAGGAAAGAGCAGGTGAGCACGACGGTTTCGTGCAGTAGCACTCGACCCCCACCCCCGCAAAACCACTGGCTTGATTGGCTCGATTGGGTTCGATTGGCTGGTCTCGCATGACCGGCCTAGCAGCCTGCGCTGGGAAGGAACTCTGCGGAAGGTTCACGCATCGCTTCAACGGCGCCGTGACGAAGGCTTCAGTTAGCCTTCAAAAACGCTTCAGAAACGGCTTGAGGCACGGCTTAACAAGTGCTCAACTGGTTCAGCATTGGTCCGCGACAAGCGCAATCCGTCTCGCTCGAAAATAACGTTTCTCTGCGCTTTGCGACGCGCAGCCTTTCCGTCGGTGGTTCCTTCCTCTTGACGCCCCGATAGTGAAGTGGCTGCCAGGCATGGGATGGGATCATGGCTGACCATGCCCCTTTGAGATGATGTGGGCCCCTTTCGTGCGTGCAGTGAAGCGGCACTTCGCTGTTTCCTTCTAGCTGTTCAGAGACTAGCCTGATTCTGTCTCATAAGCGGGCGGACCGTGGACAGTATGGCACAGCTTTATCGCCTGTTCGTCTTTTGCGAGTGCAATCCGGCATCCAGTCCGAGGCGGCTGCGGTTGGTACATACGTACACTCGCAATGGACGAATGGACGAGAAGTGCCAGGCCGCAGGCGGGAGAGATGAAGGTGATTGATGGGTGATGAAGCTGTGCGGTGATTGGCCTTTTTCCAGCTCGCGTGTTTCCGTTCTCCGCAAGTGGTTTGCGCTGCGCTGCGTCAAAGGTGCCGAGCTCGCCGTCAGACAATGCCAGTCGCCGTCGCTCAACAAGGCTGCCATGCTGCGAATTCTTGCAAACCTGCGCCGGATTGAAATACAAAACCATCCATCGAGACGATGAGGCCGGCTGGGAAGCCAATTCTCCTAGATGCACGATCAAGCGTCGTCCTCACTCAGTGGATAGGATCGCAGTCGACTGCCACAGCCACAACCGCCCGCTGCATCTTCTGCAGGGATCTGAGCGACAAGCGGAGTCGACTCTCGAGGAACCTGAGTGCCAGTCAAGTCTGTCTCGTCGAGGGAGCTAGAAGTGGTGGTGGTGTGGGGGGAAGAAGCCTGGCTTCATCAGCCTTCAGGCTTCAAGTACCCTGATAGTCCCCTACCGATGATGAAGAATCCGCCTTGATTGCGCCGGCCCTGGCTATACGCAAAGCGAAGAGAGAACAATCTACGTGATACTTGCGAAAACGCACGGCCGTCAGGACACGTCACTGAACAAGTGAAGTTAGGTACATACTGAACTTTGAAGCCGTCCTTGTCGAAAAACTTGATGCGACATTCCCACTCCCCATTGCCCACGACTTTTGCAAATGACGCAAGCCGCAACATGCGTGGTACGACCCCCCCAAGACAACGGATGATGCGCCGCGCTGCTGTAATACGGCTTGTTAGGCTTTGTTCCCAGCCTGTCAATATAACCCCCATTTCGCCTACACTACAAACGAACTCTTGTCCATGACAACTCGTATCCGCTACACTTTCTGCTCACCTTTGCAAAAGGGGAGGCACAAGAAGAAAAGGTGGCACGTTTCATGCCATTGATTGCGCTATTTAATAGGCGCATGGTAAATAAAGAACCCCCCTCCTTTTCCCAAGATCTTCCTCTGTAGGTATGTACTGTAATACTCGAAGCTGGGCGAACATGTTCCGATCCGAGCAAACAAGCAAACATCAGATCGGCACGTTGCTTTGTGTCACTTTGAAGAGGGGCTGCTGCTTGTTCGGGCGCGAGATGGCTTGTCACGAAATGCAGACAAGCCTTGGCAGCGTCGCCGACTTGTGCTCCCGTTGCGCATTGTACATTTGCCCGCGCTTGAACAGGGTTCAGGAGGCAATTGCGACGCTCTTGTTGAAATCCTGTGTCGCGGATGTATTTGGAGCTTGAGCTTTTGAGTTTTTGAAGAATTGAAGGGTAAAATATATATGGAGGCAAAGAAAGAAGCTTAAAGAGAAACGCAGGATACCAAGATAGCGAAATGATGGTTCCGCCAGTCTGAGCAAGATATCCGTCCTCGTGGGCTTCTTTGGGAGCAAGGCGCACGGCGCACGGGCCACGGAGGTACATCTTGGAATCCCATTGGTGGTGATGCCAATGGGGCCTGATGGTGTGTGAGAGAAACGAGACCAAGTCGCATCAGATCATGTTATATTAGGCAGGCAGGCTCTCGCAAACCAGCATACAGGGTAATAGCGCTGCTTTGTCGACTCCATGTGCTAGAAAAATGCCAAGTCTTTGGCATTGTCGTCTGTTTGGTGCGTGGTGCAGCGTGCTGGTTAGGGCCCATCTCCGCTCACAGCTTAGGTAGGTACATAGCTTCCATCGCGACTTGTTGCTCAACCTCGGCAAAATCGCAAAGTCCCTTCCTCTCCCTTTCTTCAATGCGTAATCTTGTCGCCTTGCAAGATGAGCCTCCCGGGAAAGGTCCAAGTAGTTCTCAATCGCGTATTAGCTTATAGCGGACAGGAAAGCTCAGTCGTCGAGGGGTTGCGCGCAAATGGAGGAAGAACGAAGAAGCACCTAAGGTAGGTAAACTACGGATTAGTTCGATAGTCCAGCGGAGGCGGTGACGGGCGGCAACCCCCGCACCGTACATTTGGCCAGAATCTGGGTTCAATGTTCCTTTATTTTGAGAAGAAGTTGAAGAATTATGTTTTAAAGCAAGACACAAAGATAAGACGTAACAAAAGTTGGTCTCGAGTCTCAAAGAGGGTGTATAAATCGCCGCGCAAACAGAAGGACCCCATATCGCACATGTACCTAATGTATTCTGATCTCGGGCGACTCAATCCGCCTTGGCCCCGGCCGATCCGCCTTCCCCTCTCTCTGCTTTGTCGCACACCGCACATCCACTTACCGTGTGATGAAGACAAAGTACTCGCAAGTTGCAACTGTGTTCTTCTAGCAAAAGACCAGAACGCAACTTCCAGAATCAATCTGCAACTCTGCAATCCTGCGCAGAGGCCGGCCAGCATGGCGGCGCAACTCCGACTCCGAAGAAGCGATGAAACACCAGACGGAAATTGAGCGGAGCCAGAGTCACGTGGCTTCGCGTAAGATTGGCGCCAAGCAAGCTTGACGCGTAAATAGACACAGACCAAGCTCCTGACACCCATGAATAAATGTTAGATTGGCTCGATATCTGGTGTCCTTGTAATTAAAACTTCAATTTCATGCTCGTTGTTGGTTTCACCTCTTGTCATTCCCAATCTGTCGCTCAAGTTCACTCATCTCCTCGTCCTGGCTCGCAAAAGCTTCCTTGGTGAGACGCGACCGACGACGTAGCTCCTCCCAGAAGAGGCCTAGCGCCCTCGCGTGCACGGCCATGTGTGTGGCTGTCTGTGGTGAGGAGTGGGTCTTTTAATCGTCCGGACGACAGGGTCTTGCAACGTGCGACGAAGGGGTCCCATTCGCCCGCAAGGCGCGGGTGGCGCGGCCCATAACTCCGTGAGTGGCTGCTTGGGCGCTGCACGTGAGTTTGTGCATGTTATGCAGCAAGAAGGCGAGCCGCGAGCGCATAATAAACATGAGAACCGCAGCACGCTGCACAAGCGAGCGGGGGTGTAAATAAACAAACAAACAAACAAACAGAACTGCGGACTGGCGGACAGCTGGCACTCCGAGTCCGTAGCCGAGCGCGTAACAGCATTGAAGCGCGCTGCGTGTTCACTGTTCACTGTTGAGTTCATGTCGCACGGGCTTTCGTCAATTTGTCAACGTCATGCCTGCGATTCTGCATCTGCAATGCGCCGCGATGGAGGATGGTCCTGGATGGACGACGGGCATTAAACAGAACGATTGGAGTGCATTGCAAGTTCGCGCGTGCCTACGGAGTATTTCAGCTGGGTCCAGAGGGCCCAGAGGCTAAGGACAGGCCAATCCGTGGGCGTCGGCCGTCCATGGTCACTTCGGGCTTGCTTGATGGCATGTTTCTGCGTGACTGCGTCTCGTTGCATATTGGCTTCACCTAGGAAACGACCTTGTTTCTGAGGGTTTTGCCGTTGTATTTCGTATTTTTCCACACGTTTCTGTCGCATGCTGCTGTTGCTTTGCGTTGCTCGTAAGCCCTAGGCAACACCTCAAGTTTCAACTCAACCGCTCTCAAGCACATTCCCAGGCATTCCCTTTTCTCCCGCAGAAGGGCAGGGAAGGGATTTTTTGCCCCATCGCATCTCAAATCTCCTTGCCCCCCCTCTCGTGAGTCGTCACCCCTTTTGATTTCCATTGCGTTCGGTTGGGTGATTTGCGATTTAAAAAAAGACCACCCCCTAAATTTCGAATCCTACCAGGGTTCTCGTCTGCTTCAGCGAGGGAAGCACTTGTGACGACGGCCGCTAATCTGCGCTTGGGAGCTGTGCTTAACCTTTTTTCTGTTGCGCTGCGCCGCATCTCATTACATATTTTTGGCTTCCCATCTTGTGCTGTGTATGCGCGCGTGTGTATTGTGTGCTTCTATTTGTGTCATTTCGTCATTTTGTCTCTTGAGTCTTGCATTGGGCCATTTCCCCTCCCTTAGTTTTGCCGGAGCAGCCACGGCTGGCAAGTTCGCTTGGCGCGAGAGCAAAAGCGGTTTCGCGCGTTCCGTCATCTCTCCACCGAGTCCACCCCCTGGCGCCTAGAGGAACGGCTTCGTTTCTTCCCATTGTCCCTGTAGCGGCTGACACGACGCCACTTGGGATTGCCATCTGGGTCTTCTCGAAGCTTTTTTTTGAAGCTCTGCTTGAAGCTCTGCTTGAAGCTTTGTTTATGCTCTCTGTCTTCTGCTCTATCTGCAACCCTGCTCGCCCAGAGCAGCTGAACATTCGAACTCGCTAGCTTCTTGACTCTTCACTGCCCTCTTGCGTCTTGTCTGCGCGGTTTGCGCGGGTGCGCGGTGTTGAGTGAGCACTTGCCGACTTGTTCGCGACTGCTCCTGTCTGTCTAATCGCCTCGTTCGTGTTTTCCTCTACTCGTCTTCCTCTGTGGCTTCTTCTGCTGACTTGCTTCTTCTGCTTCTTTCAATACAGGCCATTGATCTTTTATCGCCTTTCACCGTTTCAGTGAACATAGAATTTTCTTCTCCCTTCCCCGATCTGCTCTGCCTCAGACACGTCTCAGAGTAGAGAGTCCGCATTTCTTACCCTTCGAGTTTGCCTCAGCTGAGTGGATCAACACACACACGTGTATACAGGAGAAGGTCCAAGGAAGAAAGGCACACTGGACAAGTAAAAACACTCACGCACTAGCCATCGGGCTACGTCTTCTTTCTCTCGGATCTCCCTTTCTGCTCCTTTGTCCTCGCACGACATTGTTGACGCGTAATTTAATTGCCTCTAATTTCCCGAAGTTGAGGTTTCGCGACGTTGTCTTCCTCACGAGGCTGCCCTGTCTGCGAGAACCACGCTTCCTTCTCGTATTATCCTTAGACAATTTCGTGTTTTTTACACTTTCATCTCTTGCCGCCGGCGAAGACAAGACGACATGGATGCCAAGGTATGTGCTTCTTTCGATAAAGACGAAAAATGAATTCAAGAGAGAGAAAGAGGTGCAATGTGCAACCGGATGCTCTTACAAGCTGCTCCACGCTTTGCCTCCTGTCTCGACTCTCCCCCCTGCACCACCTGCATCTTCCGCTCGGACCTCGCTGACAATTGAACCTCGTCTAGCCCTCCCGACCTCGCGGCTCCGAAAACAATCATCAAGCTCTACACCACAGACACAAGTCGACAGGCAACCTAGCCATGGCGGCAGCTGCTGCAGCGACAGCGGCTTCCACCACGATGGGCATGCGTGGTCCAGCACGACGGGCTGCGTTTGGTGACGTGACGAATATGCCCAAATCAACGGTCGGCGGACTTTACACTGGAAAAATCCCCAAGGCCCAGACGGCCAATGTCATTCCCAGGGCGACCTTCATCAACAAGGAGAATATCCCATATAGTCGCGGCGCAAAGGACCAGCTCTCTCGTCCAGCACAACGACCGAATACTGCCGCCTCGAACAGGCCAAACTTGACAGTGTTTGCTGATGCAGGGAACAAAGCGGTAAACTCAGTGGCTGGCCAAGATGTGGAAGCCGTCGTCCCCTCGCCGGCTGCTGCCGTTCTATCTAGAGATCCGATTCCAGATTCAGCAGCGGCACGGCCCCGAACCGTGTACGCGTCGTCAGACGAGGAAGCTGCTGTGCCCCTATCGACAACTACATTAGATGTTCCGCCGATGCAACCTCGCCACCACAAGAGCCAGCCGCACTTGAAACCGTCACTACAGCCGATGCTTCGCCGAACGCAAAGCAAACACTTTGAGAGTCTTGCTCAACAGGCCGTCGAAAAGACCATCGGAGACGAGTCACCTGCAGCAAGTCCTGACTCGATGACGATTCCAGCCAGTATAGTGGAGGAGAAAATGTACGCCCATCTCCCGTATTGCGCCGATGATGACGAGCTGCTTCACCAAGTGAACGATGTTGATTCGTACCCTGAGCTTTCTTCCAAGCTTGACCTCATCTCTGAGGAGGGCCACCCGATCCACAACCCTGCCAAGGAAGGCCATACACAAGCACTGTCAGAGCCAGAGGAGTACTGGGACGAAGAGGAAGACGAAGACTACGATGACCAGGATCAGGCCTACACAACTGCACACTCCTTCCCGACCCAAAATATGACCATGGGCGGCGTTACCACGATTCTAGCTCCACCTGTCACCTCGAGGATACAACGCGAGCTGGAAGAAGCCAAGCTTGAAGTCCAACGCTGCCGATCATCGGATGACTTGGAAGAGGAAATGTGGGACGTGAGCATGGTTGCCGAGTATGGCGAGGAGATTTTCGAATACATGCGGGAGCTAGAGGTATGTGGCCGTCAGGCGATTGCGCCTCTTGCAAGAAAGACGGTCTTTCTCTTT
This sequence comes from Claviceps arundinis, assembly GCA_018360175.1. Lineage (NCBI taxonomy): Eukaryota > Fungi > Ascomycota > Sordariomycetes > Hypocreales > Clavicipitaceae > Claviceps > Claviceps arundinis. The sequence continues at coordinate 75,622 of SRPS01000091.1, read as the reverse complement.
TCCTTGTTCTCCACCGCTCCCTCCCCATGACTGACACTGGCATTTTTAGATCAAAATGCAACCGAACCCTCACTACATGGAGATGCAGACGGAAATCCAATGGACGATGCGATCCGTACTGATGGATTGGCTCGTCCAAGTCCACAACCGATTCAGCTTGCTGCCGGAAACGCTGTTCCTTACCGTCAACTACATTGATCGGTTCTTGTCTCGCAAAATCGTGTCGATTGGGAAACTGCAGCTGGTGGGAGCCACGGCCATTTTGGTGGCATCTAAATATGAAGAAATCAACTGCCCCTCTCTCGAGGAGATTGTTTACATGGTGGACGGCGGATACACGACAGAAGAGATACTCAAGGCCGAGCGGTTCATGCTGAGCATGCTCAGCTTCGAGCTTGGTTGGCCAGGCCCGATGAGCTTCCTCCGACGTGTGAGCAAGGCCGACAACTACGATCTCGACACTCGCACACTCGCCAAGTACTTTCTCGAACTGACCATTATGGACGAGCGGTTTGTCGCCTCGCCTCCGAGCTTTTTGGCCGCTGGAGCGCACTGCTTGTCGCGGTTGATTCTGAACAAGGGTGACTGGGTATGTGCCTGAGTTGGGTCTTGATGTTGTTATGTATTGTATTTATGGCTAACCAAGTTCCAGACCAAGGCGCATGTCCACTACTCTGGATACACGTGGGCCCAGTTGAGGCCTCTGGTCACCATCATGGTTGAATGCTGTGAGCACCCGCGCCGTCATCACTCCGCCGTGTTCGAAAAGTACCAGGACCAGAGATTCAAAGAGGCTTCAACGGTTGTCCAGCACGCCTTGGACGCTGGCTTCACGCTACCACACCATGCGACGACTGTTCGAGCGATGCGGGGACAGACGGCCGACTTCTCAGACGCGTTGCACTACGCCAATGGCTTATTGGTATCCGCAGAAGGCTGATGTCGGTCCTGCGTCAGAGATTGCTGTCTGAGGTCTGCGCATGACTACACAGGCAGCCTAGCCAGCCGCCTCTGTAGATGATCACGGGCGGCCCATGGCCCTTGCCAATCTTTCCTCTGCTTTCTCTTTCGCTCTGCTTTTGGCCTCTTTTTAATTTATCCTTCGGTCATTCCAAGGTCCCTCTCAATCATTCAAGGCCCTTCTGCTGCTTAATTACACGTAATAGGTGGACTTTTGCTCTCCGATGGGGACATCATAAGACATTCACCCACCCCCGACATTTGCGGCTCATGAAGTCTTTAACGAGTTCTTCAGTTATATCATTCCTTTCTTCTTCTTTCCTTAACGATGTATATGACGCTTCAAACTCTGCGCACCTCATTTCGCGCCTACTCGTTTTTTTTTTTTTTTTGCACATTGGCCTTCTCGACGCTGGTGCTTTCTTGTTCTACTCTTGTTTTATCTGTAGCTATTATCCCATGAGGCTGGGCGTTTTGGGGACTGGTTGAGGCTTGCTCGTTGTAGCTGTTATTTTTGTGTGTACTCTGGACCTTACTTGCATGGATACCGTATTGCCAAAAAGCGGGAGGAGTTTGGGCACGGCACATCTGGGGGATGTACTGCTGCATAGTTATGAGGTTTCTTACCTTTCTTTTATAATACCTTTGTTTTGCGCATTTTTACATGTTCTGGTCCCCTTTTGCGGCCCTTTAACTTAGTCGTTATTACGTATTTCCAGGGTGAGATGACAGGTGTCTGGTGTGAGACTTGAGAGGCTGGCGAGGAAGCCCAAGTCGGTAGGGAGTAGAGAGTAGAGAGTAGAGAGTAGAGGAGACAGGCTACGCTACAGGGACTTAAGAGACGGAATTGAAGACGAGGATGAGACGGGACTGAGGAGACTGGACTGACTATGTCCCTTTTGTGGAGGGATCATCTTTGCTCTGATGATTGGGCTGGGCTGGACTGGGCTGGATTGAGGAAGGTTCCTATTGTTGGCGAAGTTGCCGTGGGGGGTGTGGTGTTTGTAAGGTATGCTTGTTCCAACTGTATATTTTGCGCGCAGGGAGGGGGATAATACCAGATGCATGTGTTGGCAAATAAGTTACGGATATGTGCACGTGTTGTGAAGGTGTCGTGGTTAAGTGACTTGAGTCAATGGAAGTGAAGTTTAAGTGAATACTAGGTGATGCCTTGAATGTGGAGTGATTATGTATGTACACAATGTTGAACTCTCGGCTAAATCTTGGGTCACACGTCAGTGGGATATCGAGGGAACGACGAGGTGAATGTTTGAAGTGAATGGAGTGAATACGGTTACATGACGTGCTGGGTGCGTGGGAAACATTGTGGTGTTGCGTGGGATTGCCTGAAGCAGGGTTCATGAAATGGCTCGGTATGGGAGTAGGTACCCCGTATCAACGAGAATAACGTTGCATTGAGTAGAATGCGGAGTGGAATGTCGGAGGGAGTTGGACTGAGAGTGAAATATTAGCTGCCTTGAATTGCCTGGAGGCTGATGAATGATTTGTGAATATGGTTGACTGACTGACCGACAGACACAAAAAGGGTTCCAGCGTTCGCATCCATTTTGTGCATCTATTTTTACTGAGCGTTACTATAGGTTGCATTGGCTACTGCAATGCATCGGCCTCCCGTGGACGTGCATAAGCTGAGATCGAGAATCTTTAATCCGCACCTTCCTCCCGCAGATGAACATCCAACGAGAGCAATCTCACGAGGTGCTCCTCAAGATTTCATTGGACGCAATGGCAGATGCGATTTTCGCTTCGTGGTCCCGTGGAGCAGTGCAGGTGACCCGTGTCCTCCCGTCCTCCCCGACCCGAACGACGGTTGACTTGGCTTCCTTGGCTTCTCTTCTTGGGGGCGGCCCCCCCTTCCAACTTCTCCCCTTTTGTCCTCTGCAAAACTAAACCCCGGACACACAAGAGTCACTGAGTCAGAGACAGGCACCAGCCCCCCCCTCCCAGTCTCTCCCGAGTCCCAGGCTTACCGACCTAAATTACCTGCCGAACCGGCTGGGGAGACATTTCGACAAGAGCGAAAACGGCCATCTCATCTGAAAGTGGAATTTCTTATTTTTGTCTGCCTTTTCCTGTGCCTCTTTTATCCTGCGTTTCAACCTTCTGGTTTGCGAACAACGATCCACGCTGCAACACCGCAAATCGCGCTGGTCCTGTCTGGGTGCATCGTGGGAAAATTTCCTTTCTTTGCAGACGTGGGTTGTGGCCGAGACGTCAGATACGCAAGGCCGAACAACGACAGCTGGCTCGGTTCAGTTGAATCGACCGAATCGAAAATTGAGCATTGAGACTTGCCCACCAGACATTGACATCGACATCGACTTCCGATCGACCCCGACAAATGCCCTCGGCATCCCTCGGTTGAACGAACACGATCCCGCACGACGAAACCGCACAGACCGTAGACGGCCGGCCTGCTGCGCTTGTTTCTTCTTCCTTGCTCCTTTGACGGCGTACAGACCCCGCATACAACATGGCTAGTCCTTCTGCCAAGATCAAGGAGACGGTCAAGGAGACCCTCGTGGGCACTGCCATTGACGAGCCCGATGCTCAATTGTCGGCGCAGAGCAGGGCACGCTTCAATGCGCATGCTGTCAAGGATGCTGAGACGGGCGAGCTTTATATGGGGCAGGACGAGTTTATCAATGCCATTGCGCCCGAAGATGAAGACTATGTGAGTCACAGGGGTGCAATTTATAAGAAAGCAGAGTTCATCTATGACGGGCATTGCTGACGACACTTTTTGGGCAGCACAAAATCAAACGTCACCAGTATTCGATCTTGTTCAGCGTTGCCGACAACAAAGGCACGGGACGTCTGAGCTTGACGGACTGGGGCGTCTTTGAGAACCTCTTGTTGAAGCCCGATGCCGAGTACCTTATCGCATTTCGCCTGTTTGACGTGGACCGTACCGGCAATGTTACCTTTGACAACTTCCGCCGCCTGTACGATCTCAACAAAGGGCCGGATAACATCCCCTTTAACTGGGATTGCGAATGGGCCAAGCTGTACCTTGGGCGCAAGAAGCGCCATGACCTGAGCTACACGCAGTTCTCCCAGATGCTGCGCGGCTTGCAAGGGGAGCGCATCCGCCAAGCCTTCCAGCTCTTGGACAAGGACGGGGATGGGTACATTGGCCCGGACGACTTTGCGCGCATCATCCGCGAGACATCCAAGCACAAGCTCTCCGACCACATCCTGGACAACTTGCATACCCTGTGCAACATGTCCACCGGTGGCAGCAACATCTCGTATGCCAACGTCCGCGCTTTCCAGAACATGGTCAAGGAAATGGATCTGGTCGAGCTTGTGGTCCGCCGTGCGGTTGCCAAGAGCGCCGATGGCAAGATTACCCGCGCCGACTTTGCCCATGAGGCTGCCCTGGTGACGCGCTTCTCCGTCTTCACGCCCATGGAAGCCGATATTTTGTTCCACTTTGCCAGTCTGGAGGAGCCTTCGGGCCGTCTGGGGATCAATGACTTTGCCAAGGTGCTGGACCCTCTGTGGCGGCGGGCGACGTCCATGTTCGATGGTCACGACGACGGTCATGCGGCAGCTGGTTCGTCGTCGAAACATGCTTCGATGCTGCACGGGGCCCTCGAGTCGGCTTACAACTTTGGATTGGGCAGTTTGGCCGGCGCGTTTGGTGCCTTTATGGTGTACCCCATTGACCTGGTCAAGACTCGACTGCAGAACCAGCGTGGTGCCCAGCCCGGCCAGCGTCTGTACAAGAACTCGATTGACTGCTTCCAAAAAGTGTTCCGCAACGAGGGCCTCCGCGGCCTGTACTCGGGCGTCCTGCCGCAACTCGTGGGCGTGGCACCCGAAAAGGCTATCAAGCTGACCGTGAATGATATCGTCCGAAGCCACTTTACCGACAAACAGGGCCGCATTACTCTTGGAGCCGAGATCCTCGCCGGTGCCAGCGCCGGTGGATGCCAGGTCGTCTTCACCAACCCTCTCGAGATTGTCAAGATCCGGCTCCAAATCCAGGGCGAGGTAGCCAAGACGCTGCAAGGCACACCAAAACGCTCCGCCATGTGGATCGTCCGTAATTTGGGACTCGTCGGTTTATACAAAGGCGCATCGGCATGCCTCCTCCGCGATGTGCCCTTTTCCGCCATCTACTTCCCAACCTACAGCCACCTGAAGCGCGACTTTTTCGGCGAATCCCCCACCAAGAAGCTCGGCGTGCTGCAGCTCCTCACGGCGGGCGCCATTGCCGGCATGCCCGCCGCATACCTCACCACGCCATGTGATGTCATCAAGACGCGTCTCCAGGTCGAGGCGCGCAAAGGCGAAGCCACCTACACGGGCCTGCGACACGCCGCACAAACCATCTGGAAGGAAGAAGGATTCCGAGCATTCTTCAAGGGCGGACCTGCGCGAATTTTCCGATCCTCGCCGCAGTTTGGCTTCACGCTGGCGGCGTATGAATTCTTGCAGAATGCGTTGCCTATGCCGGGCGGTGTGAAGAAGGAGGAGGCGATGCAGCGACAACAGGCGCAGCAGATGGCTACGTTGGAGGGGGGAAGTCTGGATACATTGCCGTTTGTGAGGAGTAGAAATGCGCTGAAGATCTTGCTTGATCTTGATGAGGACTTTGGGAGGGCCAAGGTTCCAGATGCGGCGGCTTGGAAGGGATTGCCGAAGGCCATGGGCGGGGGTGGAGCAAACTGATATTTTTTTCTTTTGTACTGTTTCTTTTGTCTTTGTTGTGATTTTTTTTTGTTGTTGGGGGGGGGGAGATGCCTAGTGATGGTACAGTGAGGCCATGCTCAGAAGGAGATGGGGATGCGAGAAAGGCCCTGTTGATCAGAAGTCTGAAGGGGTGGAAGGAAGGGAGAAAAAAGACGAGAGAAAAAATGGATAGAAAAAACGGGAGGAAATAGAGACAAGACGTGAACAATGGAAGAAAGAAGAAGAAGAACAAGAACAAGGAGAAAAAGACGAGGGTAGAAACAGGGATGAAAGAAAAGAAAGGCTTGAGCCTGAAGGAATGGGAATACAGGAAGGAAGTCAAAAACAGGGGAGGGATTCTGAGAATCTACTAGTCACCAGTTACCAGTTCATGAGGCCGTTCATGGCTACTGGCGTTGCATTGCGTTGCTTGCCCCTTTTCTTGCGTCTTTGCTTGCAAAGAATCAACAGTGGCGACACTGGCGAGAGAGAGGAAGAGTGAAAGAGTAAAGGAGAGAGTAGAAGAGCTGTGGAAAGTCATTGCTTGGACGATGGAGATATATCTGTCGTGCTCTCATTATCGTTACTCATTACTTATTACTTATTATCCATACTCATTATTCATTATTGTTTTTTTTGTCTTCTTGCTGCGTTTTCAGTGTACACTGTATAATGTAAGTTGTGTTTCGGTGCTTCTCTTGCTTCAGTGTTAATGCCATGGTTGGCCAGAATGTGATGTGCTTCTGCGGGTCCAGTACGTTCGCGTCGATGTAGAAATACCGTATCATGACCGCAATGCACGTGATGCCTAATGTGTATATAGACAGAGACATCTAAATAAATTGCTTACTGCTTGTTTGCTTGCTTATAAACACACACGACGCAGAACGAGGACTGACAGGCTTTTATCAGCAGCAGATGTATGTACATATGTACATACAAGGTACCTATGTACATACCTCCTACATAGGTACCTAGTACTAGGTACCTAACATTAGGTAGATGGCCCGAAACAAAGACCCGCCATCTCGCATCATGCAAGCAGCAAGGATGATCATATGGCTCGCGCCGCGGTGGATCCCCAACATGAAACGCACCTCGGCCCATCCCCCACCTCTCTTCTCTCGCGAGTCGCGAACACAAAAACATCACCATCGTCATCTTCAACTCGCGACTCGCCATGCCCTGAACCCAACCTGCACGACCTTTCCACCCTCACTTCTCCTCCAGACTCGCCCAGCCCTCCCGCGCTCTCACACCTCCTACGCATCTCCCCCGCGCCGCGCCGCGCCCCCGATGGCCCTCCTCCCGATCCTCTCCGCCCTCTGCGGCTGGATCTACACCTTTTCCTGGAGCGCATCTTTCTACCCGCAACTGCTCCTTAATGCGCGCCGGAAGAGTACGTCTGGGACGACTGTTGATTTTCCGCTTATAAACGTTCTTGGTTGGTTACATATTTTGCTTTTCTTTGCGTGTGTTATATATTATTTACTCTTTTCTTTCTTGATTTGAACACTTTGATTATATCATGTCATTCCATTCTCCATCCAAACACACCAAACATGCCTCTGCTACTCTGAATCAGAATGCGCGCTAATAAACATATATGTATGCTGGCTAGGCTTCCTCGCCTACTTCCTCTCCTCCCTCGCCCTATACGCCTCGCCTCTCATCCGGGCCCAATACGCATCCCGCCACGAGAATCTCACCCCGACGGTCCAATCGAACGATATTGCCTTTGCGTTGCACGCCTTGCTGGCGTCTGCGCTGACGGTGTCGCAGTATCTATGCCGTTCGTGGTGGGGGATTCGGTATTCGGTGGGCGCGAAGCCGAGTCGCTTTATTATGGGTGTGGCGGGGGGGTCTTTTGTGGGGGTTGCGGTGGTGTGGTTGCTTACGGTGAGGGATGCTGCTGCTGCTGCTGGTACTGCTGGTGTTCTTGGTGTTCGTGATGGTGGTAGTGGTGTTGCTACTGGAGTGAGAGTCAACCCCGCCACATCCTGGTGCGAACTCGACATCGTCTATGCCCTTGGTCACGTCAAACTCATCATCTCCCTCATAAAGCTCTGGCCGCAGATTCTGGCGAATTATCGAAATAAGAGTACGAGGGGGTGGAGTGTGTGGCAGGTTGTGCTGGATTTGGTGGGCGGGGTGTTGAGTACGACGCAGCAGGGGATTGATAGTTATTTGCAGGGGCATTGGAGTGGGATTACGGGGAATCCGATTAAATTTGCGTTGGGAAATATTAGTTTTGTGTATGATGGGATATTTTTGGCGCAGCATTATGTGTTGTATAGAGGGGAGGGGGGTGATGAGGACCGAGAGGCTTTGTTGCGGAGGGAGGTGGAGGTGGAGGAGGAGGAGGAGGAGGAGGAGGATCGGGGGCGTGGGCGTGGGTTGTCTGGTCGGGATGAGGGTTCGCGGTATTCGTGATGTTGGGTAAGTTTATCTCTGGGATGCTATTTGAGGAGTTGGATGGTATGGATCTGAAAGTATATAGATTACATGTGTTTTATGTATCAACATTCAAGGCAGTACACAGGGGCACTGCCATCACATGCTTATGCTTATATGTACACACTAATGTTCTTACAGGCTTCCTCTTGTGATAAAAAAGTCTTCTCTACGCAAACGGCTCCAATTGGAAATTTCCACCGTCATCACACGACATGCTTCCATGGGTTGCTCTTTGCATCTCTTGCTCTGCTTTAGGTTGCCCTCGTTCGGGTCTGAAAGGCGCCTGATGCTGAGCTTATGGTGCAAAAATAATACGCGATCGCTTACATTCCTAAGAAGGTAATAGGTCGCGAATGCGATACATGCTTGTGTCGTCGTTGGGACGAAAATAGAACAAGGACGTCGAAAATAGTTGTATGCTTTGACCGCACTGGAGCGTTTCACCCGGCATTCGCCAAGTCGTGACCAAGACTGGGGCTCTCAGGGCATTCAATTTCTACTTATGTGGCTCGCGTTCCGATGTTGGAGCATTTGTGAGAGCTCGGAGATGTCGTCTGCTGGACAGTGGACCATGGTGAGTTAGCCATGGGAGCCTTCAGACATGGTGCAGTAGGGCCATGAATGATGATGACCGAGGAACACCAACACGCAGTCAAGGTCTGGTTACTACAGAAGTCTACGCATGTAGGTATACCTAGACCAGCATTGCGGAGCAAAGGGAGAGGGATGTGATCCAAAGCATCAACTTGCACTCGTCACAGACCCAAAACTTCACGCCCTTATGGACTATCATGCCCCGGCACCCGTGGTGAGGTTTTTCATTCCGAGTTTTCTTGGTGGAATGGCACAAGTATGTTATATCACCTCAATCACTTCTCGCTCTCGCGCCTCAAGTGCCGTAGCAGAGACGAGACAGACTACGGCTAAATGTCAGGTGAAAATAGTTCAGACTTTTCCGTCATGGGAAGCCACGTCTTAAAGAAACAGAACATTCCGTATTTTGTGAGCTTGGGGGGTGAAAGTCATGGTTCATTGCGGAAGGTGCGAGGTCAGGAGGACTCAGGACTCAGGATGAGGAAGTATCGACCTGCTAAGCCGAGTAAGTGAGCACGCTGATTGGCTAAGCTTCAGCTGCCCCGTGATCCAAAACCAAGCACTTCTTCCCCCCTCTTCTCTTCCTCCTAGTTCGATAGCCATCAGTAAAGTCACCATGTAATCTATGTCATCTTTATCCGCAAACATCTGCGGACTGGGGATTTAGTGATTCTTGACTCATTGTCTTTGCATGCATTGTTTATCTGTCCGAGTTACCTACCTACCCTGTTAAACCAACACAACCCATTAGACCGTCTAGTCTACCTAGATCAAAACAATCGTAAGTCACACTGGCCATCTCTACAACTTCATGATCGTTTCTAACCACAACACCATAGATTACAACGATCATTGATCAAAACAATCACAAACTCAACTACTGTAACTACCAGGCCGTCTAGATCATGAAGATCGTAGGCCACAATGGTCATGGGCTATAATGATTGTAACTGATGAAGAATATAGTCATCATGACTGGCTTCAATCAGTATCAAGGCTCTGGCAATACCTCCTGCAGTGGGATGCTTTGCGACTTGGATCTCAATATCGTGCAGCACGATGAAGACACGGCTGCCAGGGTTGCCTTAATATTGCCCTACGACCACTGTCCTCTCGAGTCACTTCGACAGTGTCAGTGCTACTTGGCCCAAGAAGAGTTGATCATCACCGATAAGATCGCTATTCACTGTTCAGAACAGACTGCAGTACATCTTTATACCCCTGAGCAAACATCTATATCGTTTATAGATAACTCCACCCTCCCTCCCCCCTAATATCATTAATTGCATTCTTTAGCGCCCGCAGCGCCCGACTGTGCAAGGGCCGCTGGCAACGGGACCAATATAGGCAGACCCAAGGGAAGGCTCTCTGTCCTCTCCCTCCTCTCGTACCTCAGCTCCTCTCCCTCCCTCCCGAAGGCTGAGCTCCCCTCTCAAAATGTCAAGGGTGACAAAACTAGACGAAGACATCTTTGGTGAAGAGGACAAGCTTGAGGATCCAGCCACCCGCGAGATCTTCAGCGTCTATTGGGGTTCCCGGGTATTTTGGCATCATTTGTTACGGGCCCGTCATATTGATCCTCATAGATTTGGCCGGAAATTGGAATGGTCATGTGTACATCAACCAAATCCCTCTTTGGGGCGGTCTGATCATTGATGACTGATGTTACCCTGCTCGGGAAGGGGCCCATTCTAGCAGCACATCAGCTTTGAAGTTTGCCTTATGGAATCAGTGCCCGTGGCGCAGACTACCTGTACCGACGGCAGTCGGAGTGGCAGCGAGAAATTCTCTGGCTTGACAGTGTGACACTATGTTGGCATGTTCAGACATAAAGTCTGAGCGTGCTCCGTTCTGTCATGATGCAGCTATCAAGATCGGCTACACGCTGGAGTTTCTGGTCGATGCGGAAGTTAACAACAGTGTCAGGGAGCAAAACTACTCGCCAAGCAAGACCAAGTTTTCTCAACAGAATTTTCTGAAGTCATACGGCCAATGTCACAAGCTCACCATTTAATTTGCTTCGACAACAACGTCAATTCATCAACCATGAACCAGAAACAATACAACCAACTCAACGACTTTGAATTTAGGGCATCGCGTTCTGTCGCACGGTATAGGGGTACTCAAAGCACAAACCAGTGGCCAGACCGTAGACGGCTACGCCCACTCTTTTGTGCAACATGTTCCAGCCTGTCTTTCCTAGTCCTTCTATCGAACTGTACAACCAAGTGGTCTTTCCGCACGGCGCGGCGATGGAAGCACACGAGAAAGCGTGGTCGATGTCGGTTGATGTGCGCTCTGAAATCTAGATCCTCGCCTCGGGTAAAAAGATAACCCATTCACTCGATCGATCGAACATGTTATGGCCATCCAATGCCTCAGACGCATTTATCCGAAGACCCTCCCCAGCCTTAATAAGGAAAGGTTTATGCTGGCATCTATTGTTACCTTACACACACCAGTCCTATCCGCAGGTCATGAGAAGCTAATGGATCTGCCGATGGAACCAAAAGTGCCCAAACTCCCGCCGACGCCAACGCCAAAGGTGCCCCCTTGGAAAATCTCGGTACTTACGACCAGTACGAGATTACGACGACGACTGTTACAATGAATCTGTTTCAATGAGAGGATAACAGGTGAAAGAGTTGATTTGAAGGAGTAACTATAGAACTGGAGAGGTCCGGGAGTCATATACTGACTGGGGCCGGATATCACATGACTTGGTCTCTGGGGCCTATTGCCAGGTTCTAACAGGACCGGGCTACAGCTTCTCCAACTGGAAGAAGTGGTACATATGTACATCGTTACCGTATTCTGAATCCAGGTGTCCGAAACTTTTGCTGCGAAAACTTGCTTGGTGTAGTTTTGCTGGAAGTGGGCTCCGCAAGAAGTCAGAGATTGAAGGACGTAAGAGATAGTTGGCCTCGCACGTGTATGTATCATCGACATCCACCTTTGACATGTTGTATTCAGTCTTCACTCCGTTGTGACCTTACAAGCCCTGACAAGCAGCTCGTCGGAGCTCGATGGCTCGTATGAAAACTTGCAAGTCTACAAGGAGACAAAGATTCAGGTCCGAACCCTGTTTCGCGAGCTGCATATCTTGTTGATGCGCCCTACTATCGGCTTACCGCTCATTGAATAGATGAGTCAGCTATGACGAGGGTGATCGTGAGCTGTTTCTTGGGTATTTGCTTTTGTCCATTTTTTGAAAATTGGTGTCCTGTATTTGTAAAAAGGTGTGGAGGAAAGAGATTTGACGCTGTATCGATTGACAATTTGAAGCTCGCCCTTTATATACCGTTGCTCTGACTCAGAACAACTTCTGAGCTTTATGAACAAGACGTCGCATCGCAAGCTCGATGAAGAGTACATATTTGTTTCATTTCAAAATGTCATTCTTGCTGCCAGCTGAGATCGCGGCTCCCTATCTAATAAATGGCTCATATGATGGGACGCGGCGATGCGACGACTGCGAGCCGCCCACCCCAATCACGGATTCAGGAGTGACGAACGTGACAACGTCCTGTATGAATGTATAATGCCGATTCTCAGCTCAAGAGTCAACAGATGCGGGCGCTCTTTCAGGAGCATCTGGGCAAAGGACCGATGTAAGAGTATGATCGAGGGCGTGTAAAAGTTACAAAAGAGCCAAATTAATTTACGGTGCCTTGCGGCAACGGTCGCCATTGTGTTCTCGTTCAGCAGCAGCTCAGTCTCCTACCCCCCCAGCGATACCGGCCATTCCGTTGATATGCCCGGGATTTGAAGATACCAATCAGGAAAATCCATCAATTGCACGCCCTGGGCGCGCGCTGCCTGCCTCAGCTGGGCACAGGCTTCGTGGTCAACATGTTTCATGTACATGGTTTCGAGGTGAGTGAACCTCAGGATCTCAACCAACAAGCTCGCATAGTCGTCTATATCGTCATAGTCGCAATCAATACTCAACGTCCGCAGGTTAAGAAATGTAGCTAGAAAGGGCAACACGAAATGGTCCTGATCGTTTTTGGGAGTACGGTGGAGGCGAAGATTATAGAAGCCCAAAGATTGGATTGAGGCAGCACCACGGACCCAATCGTAGCCTTTCAAATGGTCGGCATTCCTTTCTCCCGCATCTAGACCTGAAGACCAGCAGCCGGGTTGGTGTGGGTAATTCAGGGGAAAGACAATGTCAAAGCATGTCAACTGATTGGTCTGCACTGCTTTGGACAGCAAGTTCCGAGCTCCCTCTGGCGAGACGCTAAGCGTTCTCGACCTGAATGAGCGTAGATTTCTAAATTCTGCATCCTGGATGATGTCGAAATCAGGGAGTAGATCATCGATACCGCTGAAAATGTCACTGTCAGGCCAGCCAAAAGTGAACTCCAAATTAATATGCTCCAGTGAATTGCCACGGTTAATACACGTCAGGCACCGCAGCGCCGAACGCGTTCTTGCTGTATCGAGGCTTGGTTTCTCATAGTGCATGACCTCGAATATGAGCACCTTGAGGTGTGGCCAGATGTCATCCCGTTTGTCTCGCCAAATTGACACGGGCTCCGGATCAAAGTAGGGTATGTCGGGGCCAATACAAAGCTGCTCCAGTCTTGGAAAGGCGACGGCAAGAGGATACTACAAAGGCTCAATGAAAAAGTTCATTGCTTGTAAGTTCAAGCTGTACGCGCCGCGCATCATTCGCCGCGTGTAGCAGGCTAGCAGCAAGGACGAAAAGAAAAGCCAAACCAAGTAAGAAAGAGAAGGGGAAAAGACGGCAGAAAAGAGCTGTTCACATGGGCCCTTTGCCAGGGCCCAGGGGAGACTCACTATAGGGAACGGGACAGTCGGGTCTCTTTCATATGAGCTAAACTTGTCCGCGTTATTTATGCGCAACATCTTCAGCTTGGGAAGAAAGGGGATGAATGTCCCCTCACTGTCGTACCATTCCACCGGAATCCCCGTAAATTCGAGACGCTCCAAGGAGCCGGCAGCGTGTTGGAGGAACGAACAAGGCAACCCTCCGGGAACCACTAGATTTTCATCATGGAAGTATCCGAAACAGTCGTCAGCGTCCACTTGAAGAGAGAAATGCCTTAGCCGGTTCCATGTCTTCCCATTCGAAGGAAACAAAATTTTGGCCCGTCGATTCAAAATCGTCAAATTCTCCAGGCAGGGCGATTCATCGAGTAGCAGCGTCAAGATTGATTGGGTGAGGTCCATTTTTGCCGGTATCTCGATCTTTCTAGCACCTCCATCTCCTGCCCAGGCAAGCATCCTCTTCAATTCTTCGGGGCCGGGGGACCTCCGGCGCCTATCTGAAAATCGCATGTCTCTCCATATTGGGGCATTTATGGGGCTGGTGAGCGTGTGTTTCCAATGCTTTGAAACGCGCAAGCAGAGACTGTACAATGCATGGTATTAGGCGAAAGAGTTCGGGTACGAGTCGGTGTGTGATTCGAAAGGGGAGAAGGGGAAGTCAACTAACGAGATTTCATCACATCGTAGGTACCCGAAGATTTGCGATACAATCTCGGCGGGCAGGGGCCCGCATAACGGATCTTGTTTGAGGACGTGCCGATTTACGGTAACGGACCGGCGTGCGTCATAAAGTTGCTTGAACCTCGACCAGTTAGAGACTGAACTCGATTCGTTCATAGTACATGTGGACCGAGGATCGCGCCATCTAAATCTTACCTGGAGTTTTGGCGACAAGTCCATGGTAGTCTCTTGAACAATAAGTGGTGTGGTGATGGTATAGTGCCCGGGGACGGAGACTAAGCAACAATTGTCAATGGAAGAGGCAATGTCGCCGAAAGTACGTGTTTGTCACCGTTTGTGTGATGGCCTGACTCCAGGAGCCAATCGCGGGTGTCTACATTACATAGGTAGTACTATAGTACTGTAGTACAGTTGTGCCCAATCCCGTTGCGCCAGATGACGACAAAAGACTAAGCATTGTACAAGCTACCTACCTACTGAGCCCTGTACAATTGACAAGTATTGCGTGTCAAGACTCAATAGCAACAAAATTTTAGTCTGGCAGTCAGTGGCAGATCTTGTCAAATCTATAAGTTGTTCTTCTCTTGTCTTGTCTCAGTCAGCCGAGATTCTACTTTTCGTCCGTCTGGACACCCGTTTGACCTTTAGGCTTTGTCGTTTGTTGGGATCCAACGGGAAATTCCATATTTTTAGAATGAGCCAGTCTGCATTTGTTCTTTTTGTGAGCACTGATCCAGTATCTAGGTCCTGTTAGGATCTGTTCAACATCGTCATGTATTTCTTCTTTTAATTCCTCATAACACCTGCTAGGCTACAGCCTACCATGATGGAAGTTCGTCTCCTACTACTATACATGTAGCATATCCATCCTATTCATACAAGCTAACCTAGGTAGCAAACGGACAAAACCCATCGGGTATCATGTCCCACTGTCATCTATCCATGCCTGTCACCTATTCATCTACATTCCCGAATCCCTATGCCCATACCTACGCCCACACCATGTCACGCTGTGCAATACAGTATGCTACGCCCTACAAACCTCGCTCACAAAACAAAATTCATCACCTTCCCCCCCTTCCCAAGAATCGCCTTCTTCGCCTTCCTAACATCATACCCCCCCTCCCCAAACCGCTCCCTCCCAACCTCCGTCTCCAGAATCGTCCGAATCATCCACTCCCGCAGCTCCTCTCCCTGCAACTCCCCCGGCGGAGTCCCTACATCAACCACACCTCGAACCTTGCCGTTAATCTGCACAGCACACGGCCTTCGCCGCGGTTCCAGCATGGCAGATTCCAGCGTGCCGTCCTGCACGGGGAAGCGCGCGGACTTGAAGATGGAGTCCCCGGAGGAGGGATGCAGCATACTCCAGCACTCTTCCGCGAAAGCTGGTGCAATCGGCGCTAGGAGCCGCGTGATTATACTGGTGGTGTGTTTCTTGATGGCCATGTCGGCCTTGGAGCTCGCGAGGGTGTTGGTAAGGCTCATGAGATCGGATACAAGTGTGTTGAGGGAGTAGATTTGGTCGTAGGACCGCGTGGCGGATGTGATGGTGCGTTGGGTCTCGCGCCACAAGACGGTGTTTGCGTCCCATTGCGCGAGGGAGGTTGCGTCCATCGAGTTTAGCTGTTGATACTGGGCCTCGAGCAGGCTTTTCACGTCTGAGATCGCGGATGGATCGTCTGCCGGAGCGACTTTTACGATCTGGTCGTGCAGTCTCTGGAGCCAGCGGGTGACGCCGGTGATTTTGGACTCGTCCCAATTGAGGACGTCATCTACGGGCGCCTGGAAGAGCATGTGAGCTCGGGTGGCATCTGCGCCGTATTTGGCAATGCATTGCGTAGGATCGACGCCGTTGTGCTTGGACTTGGACATCTTCTCGTAGGCTACTGTGGCGGGCGCTCCCGTGGCAGCGACCTTGGGGCTCAGCGCGTCGGATAAGTCCACTTCGTCGGGTTTCAGAAACAGTCCGTTTTCCGGGTTAATGTACGTCTTTCCGTGTACCATTCCCTGAGTAATTAATCGCCTAAACGGCTCTGCGCTCGACGCACTTTCCTCGCTGTAACCAGGCATGAGGTCGGTCGAGGCCAGGAACTTGTACATGAAGCGAGCATACAACAGATGAAGGATGGCGTGCTCGATGCCTCCAATATACGTGTCCACTGGCAACATGCTGCCGGCGGCCTGAGCAGAGAATGGCTGCTGCGCGTTGTGGGCATCTACATAGCGAGTGTAGTACCAGCTCGAGTCCACAAAGGTATCCATGGTATCAGTGTCCCGACGAGCAGGTCTTTTGCACTTGGGACAGGTGGTATTCACAAACTCGGGCGACGACTCGAGGGCATTTCCGACCTTGCTTTCAGCCCAGTGCTTGTCCACATCAGGTAATCGCACGGGAAGGTCTTCGTCAGGGACTGGTACTGCGCCACAGGAGTCGCAGTGAATAATGGGAATAGGAGCCCCCCAGTATCGCTGGCGACTGACCAGCCAGTCCCGCAGCCGCCACTTCTCAATGGGCTTGGCCAGATTGGCTGCCTCGAGCATGCGTACCATCATCTGTCCCGCCTCGAGTGATGGCTTCCCCTTAAAGGCACCACTGTGGTGGGTCATGACGCCGTGAGCTACAAAGGGCTCCTGGTTGGAGAGCACGGCTAGACTTTCGTCTTCTGATGCGGCAAGAACTGTACGTATCGGCTGGCCGGCCTGGTGTGTGTTCCAGAACGAATAGTCTCGCGCATCATGGCCCGGAACGCCCATCACGGCGCCCTCGCCATAGTCGCCAAGCACGTATGGCGCGACGTAGATCGGCAGCGAGGCCTTGGTGGCGTCGGGTGTGTCGTCGTGATAAGCGAGCGGGTTCACAGCTCGTATCTGTGGCAAGAGGTAGCCGACCTTGGTGTCGGGAGGCAGGCCGGGCAGCGTATCCAAGAAGGCCTGGAGATTGCCGTCTGTCTGAGCCAAGTGTCTGACGGCAGGATGCGAGGCAGCAAGTGCAATGTACTGCACGCCAAACAGAGTATCAGGCCGTGTCGTGAAAACCTCGATTGCTGTGCCTACATCCACGCCTCCCACAGCCATGACTGGAAACTTGATCAGGGCACCCGTAGATTTTCCCAGCCAGTTCCTCTGCTGGGCAATCACGCGTTCGGGCCAGGCATTCTCCTTGGCCAGCTCGTCCAAGTCATTGAGCAACGCCTCGCGATACGCAGATGTGCGAACAAACCATTGCTTCAACCGTCTCTTCTCTACCTTGGCGCCCGATCTCCAAGAGCAGCCATTGGCATCTACCTGCTCATTCGCCAGCACCGTCTTATCCACAGGGTCAAAATTGACTTCGGCTTCATCCTGGTATGCAAGACCGCGTTCGTGCAGCATAAGGAAGATTTTTTGCGTGTGTTTGTAGAATTCGGGTTCGCAGGTAGTTACCTCCTATGAACTATTAGCGGCGGGATATGATATCGGGTCGTTCTCTTTCGTTGTCATCAAGGCAGTAAAGAGTACTCGGATGATGAACAATAGCCGCCACTCGTCTCTTGTAGGGGAACCTACGCAATTCCAGTCCCAACTACCATTCATGGAGTCAATCTGCTCCTTCATGTTGGCAATGTTGGTCCTCGTCCAAACCGCCGGGGCGATGCCGCGTTCCAGAGCCGCATTTTCCGCCGGCAAACCAAACGCATCCCAGCCCATCGGTAGCAGGACGTTGTGCCCCTTGAGTCTGTTGTATCGAGCGACGACATCGGCAATGGTATATACTCGCAGGTGCCCAAGATGCAAGCTGCCGGACGGGTAGGGAAACATGGACAGGACGTATTTCGTGGACGAGCGCGGCGCTGTACCGTGTTGGTCTTGGGAGCTGGCATCCTGTTCATCGTCACGTATTCGCTCCTCCTGTTCCGCTTCATTCCATCGTTGTCTCCATTTACTGTCGAGCGATTTCAAGTCCACGGCGTAGGATCTCGGCGTCCCGACGCTCAGCAGCACGGAAGCTGCCCGCGGGACGAGGCAGGCTCGGCGTGCGCCACGAGCGGTCCATCGCGCAGCCGCCCACGGGCTAAGAATCGGGCTGATGGACTTGGATCCTAGTTGCTTTGCGTACACCAGCTGCATGAGGGCGGTTGCATCATGCGAGCCAGCACACGGGATGATGGGCGGGAATGGGCAAGCTCGCGAAGAAAGTCTTCCAGAGGTTGGAGTACGCGAGGCTGCGAAGTTCGGAGATCAAGACCCTGCAGGGCTCCTGCCGTTTCGGGGTCGCGTCTCTCGAAAGTCGACTCATTGGCTGCACACACAGACCGACCCCGCCGTCACCATGCGAAGTCGAGACGCGCGATGGAGGCATAATCGCGGCATGTGCCGTTTTAACTTGTTACTTGGGATGATCTACATGTACTACCTACCTAGCTACATACTCCGTAGACAACTTCGATAACGTCTGCTTGAGATTTACAGTACCGGAGGAAACGAGCCAGAGACACAATATTGTGTGCTTTCCATGTAACATCATTGGTCAATCGTCTGCGCTACGGGGCGTGGCGCCCTTCCCAGGGAACCTTTAAAAGGCAGGAGCTGCAGGCGTGACATCAATCAGGCTCTCGTGAGTCGCGTACCCCGCCAAAACTGGTTGCGAACTTGCGATAAGGCAAAACTCTTCGCCCAAGGTCCGACATCTCCAAGTCTCTCATCCACTTTCACATCTCTTTTCTTCAAGACTATCCTTACATTTATTAGCCAACGCTCTGCTCAACTTTACCTACAAAAAATTGGAGCTTGGACGGCATTGGGCGCTCTTTTGCGAAACGGCCGTGCGCGTTGCAGCCGCCACCACTTTTTTCCCCTCCATGTGCTAATTACCTCAACCTACCTACCTAACATTACATACTTGGCTTGCGTTGTCGCCACTCGGTCATATAAAGCCCAAAGGAAGATCAAACGATAACATCTTTGCTGCACCTCGAGAGTTCCATTAATATCTTCGGCCGAGTCGGGTTCAACGCGCGACAAGAGCTACGAAAACGAACCGTCGAGAATATCCTTTCCTCCTAACTTTGAAAAAAGTCGAGCATCACTGTCGCTACAATGGAAAAGATCACGGACAAAATCGCCGCTCTGCCGGCCGATGGAGAGTACTTCTCCCTCGAGTTTTTTCCGCCAAAGACAGCCATGGGCTTTTCCAACTTGCGGCATCGGTTGCAACGTATGGAACAGGCCCTGAAGCCTCTTTTCGTCAATGTCACATGGGGAGCTGGCGGATCAACGGCGACCAAATCGATGGAGCTTGCTGAGCTATGCCAACGGGAGCTGGGCCTGACGACATGTCTGCACTTGACTTGCACCAACATGAGCAAGCGACTGATTGACAAAACACTCGAAGACGCCAAGGTGCTGGGCGTCCGCAACATTCTTGCTCTAAGAGGCGATCCCCCTCGAAAAGAAGAATACCGAACCGAGGACGATTCAGATGCCGACGATGACGGCCAAGACTTCACGTGGGCCAAGGACCTCGTGCGGCACATCCGCAAGAAGCATGGCGACTACTTCTGCATCGGCGTGGCTGCCTACCCCGAGGGTCATTCCGACGAGAGCCACCCGGTGGGACAGAGCTTGCAGCACGACCTGCCTTATCTTGTGGACAAGGTCCAGACCGGTGCAGACTTCATCATGACGCAACTATTCTTCGATATCGACGCCTACGATGCCTTCGAAAAGACGCTGCGAGACCACCCTAGCGGCGCGTTCAAAACCATTCCCATCATACCCGGCCTGATGCCAGTCCAGAGCTATCAGATGATCAAGAGGACTACCAAGCTCAGCCACGCCAAAATGCCGAGTGCCATCATGGA
This sequence comes from Claviceps arundinis, assembly GCA_018360175.1. NCBI lineage: Eukaryota > Fungi > Ascomycota > Sordariomycetes > Hypocreales > Clavicipitaceae > Claviceps > Claviceps arundinis. The sequence goes on along the minus strand of SRPS01000091.1, from coordinate 55,589 downwards.
CCGGCTCAATGCTGTTCAGGGCGACGATGAAAAGGTCAAGTTGGTCGGAGTGGACATCATCAGCGAGCTAATTGATCAGATCAGGACCATCAAGAACCGGTCCCCAGGCCCCAAAGGCTTTCACTTCTACACGCTCAACCTGGAAAAAGCTGTTTCCTTCATCGTGGAGAGGACTGGTCTCATTCCAGCCGACGAAAACGAAAAGGAAGAGGCGGTCATGGACGGCACATCTTCACCATTGGCTACAAATCCCACATCACCACCATCATTACAAGTGAACGGCAACCTGATCTCGAGCAACTCAAGGAGATCGTCGAGAAGAAGATCCTCATTCGGCTCAGACCCCTACAACCGCGTCATCGTCGGTGGCCGGCCCGTCACGCGCCCCGACTGGGAGACGTCTGGCCAAGAAGCCGGCGTCCCCGCAGACAGCCTCAACTCGCGCGCAAACACACTCGCCATCTCCGAGGGCGAAGGCGTGCTGGGACGAGAAGCCACATGGGATGACTTCCCCAACGGCCGATTCGGCGACGCACGATCACCGGCATATGGTGAGATTGACGGCTACGGCGTGAGTCTACACATGTCTGGCACCCAAGCCGTCAATCTGTGGGGCCGTCCCAAGACAATCGCAGACGTCAAGGACCTGTTTGTCCAGCACATCAAGGGAGACGTGCCAGCCATTCCCTGGAGCGAGGAAGGCCTCTCCGCCGAGTCTTCAACCATCCAGGACCGTCTCCTCGGCATGAACGCCCGGGGCTGGCTAACAGTCGCCTCCCAGCCTGCCGTGAATGGCATCTCGTCCAGCGACCGGACCTTCGGATGGGGCCCAGCCAACGGATTCGTCTTCCAGAAGGCGTTTGCGGAGTTCTTCCTCCCATCAACGGACTGGCATGTCCTGGCGGATAAGCTCAAGGGATCAGACTACTGCGACAGTGTGTGCTTCTACGCTGCCAATGCGGGGGGCGACTTTATGTCTTCGGATATGAGCAGTGGCAGTGGTGGGGCTTCACCCGCACGCGCTGTGGCCACGGCGAGTACCAATGCAGTGACATGGGGTGTCTTCCCAGGCAAGGAGATTGTGACGCCGACGATTATCGAAGAAGTTAGTTTCAAGGCCTGGAGTGAAGAGGCGTTTGGTATTTGGGGGGAATGGGCTAAGGTGTATGGACGGGGTTCGGAGAGTGAGAAGTTTCTGAGTGGGATTCGCGCTGATTACTGGCTTGTAAATGTTATTCATCATGATTTTGTTGATGCGGAGGCGTTGTGGACGTTGTTGTTGGGGTGAGTGGATTCGTGGAGCGGGTACTCCGTACACAATAGGGATTCGAGGGTATCTAGGGGGTAGGGGGTGGATAGATTTGGAGCAGAATTGTATATTATGAATACAGTATGACTTGGATGAAAGCAATTTTGTACATTCTGGTATCACGTTTGATGGGTCGCTGGTTTAGCTACACGTTGCGTATATTCTCTGCTGTGGAGAGGTGCCAGCAATTCTTTAGATACAAGACCCTATAACGTCCATGACGGATGTAAAGTTATTTTTTTATTTTATTTTTGTACCGCTCGTTTCCCTCGGAGGTGAACATCTCGGGTTCTTTCATCCTGGGTGTGTCTTTTTGGTGTGATGAGCCTGATGTAGTGTTGTATTATATCGTTTTGTGCTGAGTGACATTGTGGTGTATTTCATATTGTGTTGTGTTGTATTGCATCGTATTGCTTGACAAATTGTGTTTTTGTTGTGCTGTTTGTTGTGTGGTGCTGTGCTTTATCGTCCCATCTGGTTCCGGGCCTCTGCCCCAACCACCGGCTCAGCCACGCCATCCACGATAGTAGCCCTCAATCCCCCTCTGCCTCCTCTGCCTCCTCTGCCTCCTCACAGATCATATACCCCTCAGATCAAGCCCCCAAACCGGAGAGCCTCAGCATAAAATCCAAACAAAAAAGAGCCAGAGTCCTTCCATCTTACACGACCGCCTTCTTAACTTCCCAATCACATCCGCCCACAGTCCACCGCGTTCCGCATCTAAATCTCCCCATCTCCATAATCATCATGCCCATACGAACTCCTCTCCAGCGAAGGATCCATAAACGGATCCAAAGAAAACGACGTCAACCCCGCGCTATGCAAATGCGCGGCATGCGAATTCACACCCGCATCCAGCACAGCTGACATCGGCGTGGGAGGCCCATGAACCATATGAGCAGGCAGCGGAAGAGCCTCCCCGTTATCGTACCCAGGAGTCTCATTGCAGCCAAGCTGGACAGCCGTAGCAGCAGCCTGGCGACGCGGTGTGGTGGTGCTCATGCTCCGGGGAAGCTTGATCGGCTTGCGGGACGGAGTCGCGGCCTCGCGATCGCGGTCGCTCCAGTCGTCGGGCTGGTCGATGGAGGGGTGGTCTTGCTCGTCAAAGTCTGCTTCTGCGTCCACGTCAGGCTTCTCGTCGTCGCCGTCGCGCTCATCGTCGGAGGGGCGCTTGATGCGGGGCCGTTTGCGAGGCGTGCGGCTGGGGGTATTGGCGGCGCTGGTACTGCTGGGCTTGAAGTTGGGGTTGGAGATGTTGCTGAAGTTGGTAGTGATGTTGGTGTTGGCGGCGGCGCGAGAGGGCGTTGATTTGGAGGGCGTGTTGGTGACGGAGGAGAGCGGGAGGCAGTTTGCGACGTCGCCGCCGGAGGTGTGGACTGCGCGGAGGGTTTCTGCGTCTTTTTTGTAGGCGCGGAATTGGAATTGGATGCCGTCGGCGCTAGATTGGCCAAAGTACTTGGCGATGTCTGGGGGTGGGTGGTGTTAGTCGTGTTCTGGACCCTGGCGAGTGGGAGAAAAGGAGAAGATATAAACGAGATGAGGGAAGAAACGAGAAGAAAACGAAGAAAACGAAGAAAGTCAAGCGAAGAACAGATGCATACTCTTCTGATCTACACCCTCCTTGGTGGACGGCAGCTCATTGTCATCCACACACAAATCTCGCATGTCGAACCCGCGCTCTCGTCCTGTCTTGATGACCAAGCTCTGGGCGCGAATCTTGCGGAACCGGTGGTTCAGCGCATGTTCTGACATGTCGGAGCCATAGCAGGCGGCGATTTCTGAGGAAGTGACGGGGCGGTGTCAACGAGGAACAGCATCAAGTCGCATCAGGATACGTCAGGAAAGTATGAGGGATAGCGGCTATCCATAGAGCATGGGATTGTGTGAAGGTTGCCGAGACGGGGTAGACCAAGAGAAGAGCAGCAGCAGAAGCAGAAAGAGAGGCAGATAGGGATAAACGCACGCAGATGAACACAGAAATAAAGATGAAAAGCCGGAATACCAGCGCAACATAGCAAATAACAGAAATACTCGAACCAAATCCGGCATACCTTTATAATTCCATTTCACCTCCGGATGAGCCGCCACAATCGCCCTCACCATCCTGGCCTGCGCCTCATACGTCCTATAATTCGCCTTGGAATTCGCAGGCGCCATCCTATCTCCGCCTGGCACGCCCTGCCCGAGTTGCGCTTCCGAACAGACGCAACAGAGGGAATGACGCCGACGAATATATCCGACGGACGACGGCTCGTATGTGTGAAATAAAAAATTCAAAGGGCCAAGTGCGGAGGCTAGGGCTGCAATCGGGAGAAATCGAGAGCGTGAAGCGGCAGCTGGTGCAAGTGCAGCTCGTCTTTGCCGAGGGGATTATACAGCTGCGAGGCGAAGCGAGGCGCGGGTGAGGACGAGGTGAGGATTCAGGAATGACACAAAGAGGTTGAACGAGGGTCTGGTCAAGTCTGATGGGTGACGTAGGCGGTGCGTGAGTGGTGTATTTATGTCAAAGTGTGAAAAAAGGGCAGCAAAGAGACGCTCTTTTGTGTGTGTGAACAGGGTGTTGATGTAAGTGAGCGGTGGTGATTTTTTCTTGTCGGTCTACGGAGTACACAAAGAAGAGTCTGCGTGGTCAGTATCCCGGTCGACGTCGCGTCGCGTCAAGGGCTGACAGGGGCCGCAGCTGCGACGCTCGACATGCCCGTTGGGATGATTGCATGGATGGTGCATTGGGTGGTTCACGAATCACAAGTTACAACCTTGGCTGGAGCTGTGATTCGTGAAGTCGTACCAAAAGTGAGGGGGTTGGGCATCCCGCGTGCCAGACGCGTGCCAGACAGGGCTGATGCGACATCCGGCACCGACAGCCGGCATATTTCGACCCCTGACGCTGCAGCCTGCACAGACTCACAGCGGTGAGCACAGTAATTCCAGTAATCATGGGCAGCAGGAGGATGTTCAAGAAAGATGATCAGGAATCATAAGACGTGTGTACAAAATATATAAAAAAGATAAAAAGAAGAAGAATAAAGAAGAGACTTGCTCGAATGGTCAAAGTGCCTTGTTCTATTACAATATATATATGTGCCTTTGGGCGCCCGGGAAGACTTAAAGCCCCCTCATATCGGGACTGACCGCGGTGCTTGGCTTGTGACCGCTCTATGGTAACGCAGCGTCGTAGATGCATGTCTGCGCGCGTGGGTGTATGGATGTGCTTTGTCCAAACCTCTCCCTCTTCTCCCTCTCCGTCTGTTTTTATCGTCTTTCTGTACCCAAATGTGCATATTACAGCGTCAGCATGCCCTCTGGACCGCATCGCCCTTATCCGATCTCATCTCGCAGCAGTCATAGTCATATTCGTAACCCGCACCCACACGCCGACACGCCATCAAGAAATGCTCCTCCTGCCAGTTGGTTTCGGTTCTGCGGCCACGCAGCCAGCCAACAAGCAGCTCCGAGACGGGCCTCTATTCCGACTCCGGTTCGCCAAAGCCATTCGCTCGCTTCGCTGACGACATCGTTCGTGCGTGGGGCCGTTGTCCGCGCGCCCAGTGCGCATCCTCCAGCGCGTGTTCCTTCAGAACAACCTCTTTGTCCTCAGCCCCGTACATCAGGTATTGCACGCCCAGAAGACAGTCGCAAGCGGCTTGGAAGCAGCCGCACACCTTGAACGCCGCGGGGATGGCACTCGTTGACGTGAAGAACCAAAACACTTTCATGGCGTCGCCGCCGATCCAGCTAGCTAGGACCGACAGCCGGAACCCTTTGCAGGACTGCGACTGAGCATTGGATAGTAGTTGTGGGATGGGTAGCGTTGCTTCGATGGACAGTCCGAGGTAGCCGATGAAGACGGAGTAGGCCGAGTAGAGGGGCTCTACCGGCCGGAGGATCAATTGGCAAATGACGAGCCCGCCGACGAGGTAGGAGAGGAAGTGCCAGTATCTATTCGCATGCCATGTGGTCAGTCATGCCGAAGCAAAGAATTAACTGATAAGTCTGTTCGGAGAAGGCGCCCAACGCAGGGACAAGAAGGAGGGAATGCAAAGACACCTACGGCTTGTGTGATCGCCATCGCCAGAAATTATACGGTCGCTGGAAAGAAAGTGACCCCTCCCGCTCTATGCCAGCAAAAGGCGCACTCCCTTCACCACCTTTAGTCGCGGGCAGCGGGCGATGCTCGAGCGCAATCTTCAGCAGCATCATCTGCACAACCACCATAATGAGCGATTGCACCAGCAAGCTGCTATCGAACCTGGCGCCCGGCCAGTAAAAGATTCTGTAACAATCGTCTTTGTTAGCAGAGAGCCAGAAAAGGCGCGTATGGTGCTACGCCCCAATTAGCACAGTCAAGTGGCGGAACCTCGCAGCGTACCTGAGAAATGAAGCTACCAGCATGATCAGGGGAATGTCAAGCGAGAAGCCAGCGCTGGTCTTGCTGCGATGCATAGCCACGATCTGATCGCCGTACGAAATGATGGGCGACATGATGATGAAGAAGGGCGCCGCGAAGCCCGTCAGCGTCGTGAACCAGCTCATGGCGCTTGCTGCCTTTCTTTCCCTCTACCTCTCCTTCTTGTCTGTCGTTCCTTTCCTTTCTTATCTTTTTCGTCTTATTTCACCCCCTTTTTTGGGTTCCCGATTCGAAGATCGACTAGGTTACCGATGCGACACGAGACACGAGGGACGAGGACGTTGGAGCAAGGCGCAAATTTTGGCGAATTATACACGCAAAAGGGGGTTTCGGCGCAAAAAAAGAGAGTGGGAGGAAGAGCAAGGCGAACGAATCATTTGCTGTCTTTTGGCGACGAAGAGGCCATGCACAGAGGCTTCCCACAATAAGAAAATGGAAAGTTTATTTTTCTCGAAAAAACCCGAGCTCGAAGTCGTATGTGTACGCCGATACTGAAAGAAGAACTGCGAGAAATTCGTAGACCCGTAGACCATGGATCTGTATTTCGTAACCGTGGAGGAACGACGAATTGCGACAAATTGGACGAAGCTTTGGCGTGGCCTTGGTCAGAAGTTAGAAGTTAGAACGCGCTCGCAAATCGCGGGTTGATGACGGGATCCACTCCGTTCCTTGATCAAGTTGATCGGAGTTCCTAATAACTTGAGTAACTTCTAAGAGACCCATGAGTCACGACATGATTGGCCCACAGCTATGATTGGCATGAAGAGGTACATAAGTACGTATATATCTACTCTGTACATAGATATGTACTATGTACCGAGAAAAGTGTCATCAAACACGTGACGTGTCACGTAGCCAAAGATCATAGTGCAAATGTAGGTACTGGTGCTTCAAATTCAAGGGTGAATAACCGGACGGGAATTGGAAAATTTCAAACTTGTTTTCTTGGAAACTTTGAAGCATCCGCTGCAGCTATGATCCTGGTGTAGCGCTCGATGTACTCGCGTTAAAGCCCTGAGGCTCTAAGGGTCGCGCGACTTGAGGATACTGCGCAATGGATAAATGCCGCACGATTCTGCACGATACTGCGTAATTTTGAGCAGCGCAATCGCGGGGTCCTTTCCCTTTTCCACAAAAAGACCAAAATGGAATCGACCTTTGACGACGAGAAACTCTTCAGCTACACGGATTCATATCTGTACAATCACATCACCTCTATTCCCACCCCACCGCTCGCTGGGAGAGCTGTGCCACTATCCGAAAAGTATTTCGCCAAGGGATATGCTCTACGGGAAGACTTGGAAGATGCTGTGAGTGCAATGAAATTTGCGTCTCAGCTTGGCATCCAAGTCCCGCATGTTCATCGAATTAATCGTGGCGACGGGTTCTACTGCATCATGGATCGTGTTCCTGGAACGACCCTCGAAATAGCGTGGCACGGGCTTGGTTGGATAGCAAGTCTTCGAATAGCCTTTGAATTGCGTCGAATTGTCCATCGCTTGAGGTCAGCCGTGTCAACGTCAGCCGGAACACTCCCAAGGGGCAGATGTACATCATTCTTCCTTGACGATAAATACGGTTTGCCGGCCAGAGCAAACTTTCAGTGCGTCAACGCTTTTCTGAATTTCTGGGTCAATTTTGCTGCATTCCGTCGAGAACTCAGCAAGACACCAGCAGAGCACGCAATTTGCCCGAGGCCAGTGTTCTCATACGATCGTCCGTTTGTGTTCACGCATCATGATCTGGCACCTCGCAACATCATGCTCGATAAAGAAGGGCAAATACGGATCATTGATTGGGATGATGCTGGGTTTTATCCCGAGTTCTTCGAATATGCCGCCATGCATAACTTCCCCCCCGCGGATTGGACTAGGTTCGCATTGTGGCGATGGAAGCTGTGTGCCTGGATTGCTGGTGGTCTCTACAGTAAGGAGCGTTCGTGGCTGGCCATTATACAATCTAGGTTTACGCGCTTTCGCGCATTTCGTCGGTTCAATATGATGGCCGGCGGGTACGCCGCTGTTGCCAATAGGCCCGCCCGTGATATCAATTCTGACCCTAATGAGCAGAGCCAAGAGATGAAGGATAAATTGAGTATGTATCTACAACTCCGTGGCGTTCTAATGCCGCTATCACGTCCTGCACTCTCTGCAGACTCCGCATCATGGTAGCTAATTTTTCCTGCAAGGTTGCGTCGCGAAGTTTCTCCAACTCCCCGCTCAATAGCGAGTCAGCGACTTCAGGCTTTTATACAACAGCTTGGGACAAGAGAGCACGAAATTCTGTCCGCTGATGGTTGGGACCAGGGATTCATCATCCAGTATCACGCGAGCGCCGAGCCATAATTTTCGAGAAGGCAGAAGAAACATTGAAAATTCTGCGGAGAGATATGGCGTGACGCGTTCTTACAGATAAGTAAAAAGTTCGAAGTTGAGGACCTTGAGCAGACAGCCCAAAACATTCATGTCTGACACTGTGCAGCGTGCTTGCGCAAATAAGAAAAATCTTGGAGACGACGTTTCTCCGCCACTTGATCACTGGGTTGTCTTTTGGAAATAGAACCTGATCACTCAGTGCGCTTGAACATGGACTCAGGTCTTGGTCATGGTACTGGCAGTGATAGTTTGCGAGGCGAACTTGAAATCTCGACTAAGCGCTATAAACACACCAAATGGACTAGTCATCTCTTGTCCTTTCCGACCAATAGCACGCCTCTGAGAAAAGTCAGGAATATTTTGAAGTTGATCATGACGAATGGGCTTCAAAACTACCTATTCAGTCCTGAAGGGGAAGGTTGTAGATTTTGGGTCTACACATTCGTCTCAAATCTTGAGCGGGAAGGTCTTCTCGAAAGTGGAAGCGCCGCTCAAACGAGAGAATCGATGCGCTACTATTACATTCACCCCGCGGGGCGTGTTGAACGAGTAGTCAAAGAGGGAAAATTTGTGTCTCATTGAGAGAATGTAAGGGGCCGGCCTGCAGGTATTATTGTCACTTGTGCGGAATGACACGAACAAGAATCCCAATCAAGATATGGAGATAGCTCTGCGTTCTTTGTCCAATGTGCTTCACGATCTTCAGTTTCTATGCCATGATCGTGCTTTTGATGCAGCGAACGAATCGGGAGTGCTGACCTGCTCATTTGTTCGAGCCTCGAGGCATGCCTCATTGCCTCTCAGCTCTGTAGCGCGACTGAGGTCCTTCTTGTGTGCATACCGGGCGTCAATAGTTACATATAGTATTAGTGACAAATGAGTTACAGTGAGTAATGATTGTGACATTGTCTCGTGCGTCACGGTTCACCGCCCGGCGCGACATCAATTTGTCCATTGTCACACTTGCAGTTATGGCCCGAGATTCCGAGAATCTTCAGCAGCGGAGCGTCACAGCTGATGAAACACTAACAAAGAAGAAAAGATTCGGAGACTCGGAGTTCAAGCAACAAAGAGGCCAAGAGTCAGACCTCACGGCGCACGCAATAAAGAGTGGATTCTGGAAGGACCAAGAGTGACAGTCCGAGAACTGTCAACAAAGGACTTGAACAATGAAAGGGGGTAGGCGCCGGACAGCGTAAGCTCCCGGAATGAAGGCAATAACAAAGAAGAGAGGAGTCAGCTCGTGTAACCAAGAAGTCAAAACTCGGAGCAAAGGACAAGGTCACAAGTCCCAACCTCGAACAAGGGATCACTCGGTCTGAGGTCAAAGGCCATTATCGTTTCAAAAGCGCGCTGCGCAGGCTTCCCAAGGAGTCAGAACTCATAGAAAAGCCAGAATTTAGAGACCTCTAGAGACCGAGAATCGAAATCCTTGAAGAGCTCAGCCTACAAAGCGGCGTAAAAGCCTATTATTGCATTGTGAATGGATACTGTATACATTGTCATGAAGTTCTTAGACTCTTAGACTTTATTTAATTGAAGCCCTCGTTACACAATAGCATTTAATTGTAAACGTCGCGATATTGTTAGTCAACGCATGCGGTCGTGTCACCTTGACATAGCGCTAAATGATTTCGAAGAGCATAACAAGAAGCCTGGAATCCTGAAGCACATGAATGATGAAGAGTATTGAAATATGAAGGTGAACTTGCACGTTTTGACAGTAATTATTTGTAAATTGTCCGCTACATCCAACGTAGTCAAACATTGATGATTGATCCTCATACGCTCTCTGTAGAAGTCACAAAGGTTCCCTCTGTGAGTTTCCTGAGTTCACGTCCCGAAGGATCGATGTAGTAGTAAGCTGCATCGGCCCACGTTTGATCGGCACACCCAGATTCAACAAGGCCTTCTTTTTCGAGATGGGATATGAATGTGCAAACCCAAAACCTACAACCTTGACCGTCAGTGTTGAATCTGAACCGGTGAAGGCCATTTTTGTTGACGATATTGGCAATGTCCTCAACTGTCGGTGTGCCCTTGACTGGGAAAGACAGTGTATGCAAGGCCTGTCTATCGAAGTCATATTCTCTTGTGGAGGCAAATACTATGCCTCGCAATTCATCAGATTCATCATCATTTGAGACCATGTTGAAGCAGACTGAGTGAGAAGGTGATGTCTCGAAGAAGATAACCCAATGATTGAAAGGTGGAGCGCCGTCCTTTCCCTGGTTCTCGCCATTCTTTTTCACACTGACGTGAACGTGAGTGATTGTCTTCTTGAGATCATCTTGCTCGAAATACTCTGTGTACCAGTCGCGATCCATGACTATAGCCTTGTCAACATTGTGTGTGCCATGCATTATGGACCATGGTGAGTGCGATACGATCGATTTACCTTGTGACATCTTGTTTTAACTTTAAGTAGGCAATGAATGGCGAGAGGAAGAGCGGTAGCCACCAGGAATCAGAATTGAGATTGATTGAGTGAGTGTCTCAAGGTAATGAGTCTTTCAACAGAGGGAGTTGTGCGGGAGCCGTTTATTATAAATGAGTTATGAGGCTGGACTTAGGCAAGTGAGTGGTTTGTGTTGCTAGGTACCTAGTACATAGGTTCTCAAGTCTCTGATGCCCAAGCGCCTAACGTTGCAAGGCGACAACTCATGTCCGTGAGGCGTTATCGCCGATTGTTTTCTTCAATATCAATTGAACTTATCTCTAGGAACGGTTTGATATGTACTATGTACAAGAGTAAATACACGCAAGCCGACGACATTTTCTACATGTAATGTGAAGGACGAGTGTTCACCGTGTCATGTTCATCGCATCGTGTTCATCGCGTCGTGTTCAACGGCGTCGTGTTCACCACGCAATGTCTTACCCGTGCCACAACACAACGTGGTGACGCGCCTCACGAGTCACTACATAGTACATACATACATACCTTTGTAGGTATGTATGCACATGTATGCCGGCATTCGCTGCAACAGACGTACACGGGCATGTACTCTATGCAGAGAGCATCACTTTTGCCGCGATATGTGTCTTAATTTGGCATTGCTCCTGATGCCTACAGCACAGTAAAATAACACGCTGTTCTCACAAGGTCACAGTGAAATCTACGAATTCACGCACGCTATGTACCTTCGCTTCCAAATTGTGGGGATGCAAGCTGTAGAATTGAGCACCCAATTCTCCCACACAGTGTTCACTTGAATCACTTCACATCATAATTTTGTCAAAATAATTGAACAACATCTTTCTTTCTTACTACCAGAACCTCAAATGACGTCGAAATTTGACGAACCGAAACTCTCCAGCTATCCTGATTCAGAAATTCCGATCGCATGAATTGTCGTCCCGGCTCATCGGATTTCTCGAGTCTCGAATGTTGCATCTGTTCAGTGTCGCCCAAGTTCTAGCACAGAGTTGCAAAATGGTTTGAGTTGGAACTCGGAAGATGCTCTGGGTGATATGAAATTCGCAAAGCAGCTTGAAATTCAGGTCTCACACACATTGTCCTCATTGTTAATTTGTTCATGGCGATGTTGTCTAATGCGATCATGGGACGAATTCCTGGAACACCCTTGATGTAGCGTGGCACGAGCTCGGTTGGACAGCAAACCTTCGATTGGCCGTCGAAAGGGACTACATATGTACGTCGCGTTGTTGTCCAATGCCGACGCGTGAGATTAGCGACGTCAACCTCATCTGGTCCAAGACCGACGAGCAAATCCACATCATACTCTTTCGACGACAAATTGCTTGCCGGCCGGAGCAAACTGTCATCATGTCGGTGCTTTCCTAAAATTTCTGGACCAACTTTCTCGGATTTTTCTCGGATTTCTCAAAGAAACTAGCAGATCATGCAACCTGTACGAGGCCAGTGTTTTATAAAGTCGTCTGGCACCCCGCAAGATGATACTTGACCCTGAAGGGCAACTATGGGTCATAGATCTAAGATTGGGATGAAGCGGTGTTCTATCCTGACTTCTTCTAACTTCATTCCGATGGGCTGGACTCAACTCGCCTTGTGGCGATGGAAGTTGCTTGCCTGCATTGCTGACGGTGTCTACGACAAGGAATGCAGGTGGCTGAAGAGAATGAGATGCTTGTTCACCCCCTGGGCCACTTTAGTATGGCACGCACGCAAAATTTGAGAGCCGACGCATATGCTGCCTTTTCCGAAAGGCCTTTCCAGGACGGTCCTTAAAGTGATGGACAGAGGCAAGTTGCAACCGCAGACGAAAGAATTGTCGAGCGACGGCGACTAGTAACCTGGCCGTCAATGGCCCAACTGGTAACGGGCCACCATAAATAAATTATACATTGGTGATGACCATGATCAGAGAGTTATGGCTTTCTATACGAGTCAATACACGAGTCGACGACTTTTTTACCACGGACGTGTTCACCTCACGGCGGGTTGGTTCACCTCAACTTTCAAGACGGACGTGTTCACCTCGCCAGCGGCCACGGCCCACGGACGTGTTCCCATCACCACGTATGTGTTCAACTCATGACGGACGTGTTCACGGACGTGTTCACCTCGCCACGACGAAGCTTTGGCTACCTGTTCAATGAATTGGCTGAGTGTCAACACTACAAAAAGGCTCCCGCAGTGCGCACCGCGCCCTCTGACTCAATGAATGATGACTTCAGAGACTTATTCTGATTTCTTACACCAGTTTCATCCTGGTTGATCACCGCACACCACTCGGCCGAAGACTTATTGCATGGGAGACTCATACTTTCATCGATTCAATTCCGGTGCCTACCACTCTATCTCCTTCTGTTACCATCTTAGTACTCAGGAGGTATGTCGTCCTGCATTTATTATAATACTTCATTATACTTGACCACAAAGCACAAGCTGCACAACGCTAACAAGTCTATAGTTATGGACCAAAACTGGAACCAAGCCGACTTTAAGCATGAGGATCTTGAAGAGACCGTAGAAACCATTCATGTCTGTGTTCACGGGAATGTCAATGAAGAAAATCAGGGAGTTGGAGGCTCTCCACCTGTCAATCACTGGGTTGTCTTCTTGGAAATATCAGATTCACGTTCAGTCTGCATAGACATGGCCCTTGAGTTTCTCAAATTTCATGCTGAAGATGACGATTTGCGGGGTCAAATTGACATTTCGACAAGGAGATACAAATTCACCAGGAATGCCATTTATCGACTGTCCTTCCCAACCAAGGGCGGTCCAAAAATCGAAGATATTGTCAACCACATCAACAGCAATGGGCTTCATAGATACACATACGCCTCTGGCAATGAAGGTTGTAGGTTTTGGGTATACACATTGATCTCATACCTTGAGAAAGGAGGTGTTGTCGAATCTGGGAGTGCTGGACGAACGTGGGCCGATGCATGTTACTACTATGTCGATCCTTCAGGGCGTGATGCTCGGGACGTCAAAAAGGGGACATTTCGGTCTTCTTAATGATAGCGCATGACGATAATGACGGAATGAAGATATGATTTTTCAATTTTCATGTTGCAGATTACGATCATAACTATCCTTGCCGGGCGCGAGCTGAACGACTGCGTCCATATCGTAGTGAGTGACTTGCTGGACTACTGTTCTTCAGTGTTCACTACACTAGTAACGAAGTTGACGGTGAAAGTCGCCAATATCTCGGACGTCCCTGACTGGCGCCGGGGATCTTCGGCTTCCCCCGTTGTGTGAACCTGGCGCGACCGTGGCAACGCGACACGTTGTAGCCCCAATCGTTGAATCAACTTCTCGCTCACTGCTGCAAAACTGTAGCAACCATTGTCAACCTGGGCAGTGACGAACATACCTGTATCGTTACAGAGAACAGGAAGGACGGACGGTGAAGCCTCCATTTTTGATTCGACATCTCTGTATATTTCTACATCACCACCTATGTTGGATTGCGACACGTCTTGCGAGCATCTATTGTCCCCTCCGCTGAGTCTCAAGCTGAGGGGAGGTCTTTTTCCGAATCGTTGCTGTCGGTGTCCTCCTCGGTCTCCTCAGACACAGCGGAGGGGACAATGGATGCTAGCAAGACCGTGACGTGTCGCAATCCAACATAGGTAGTGGTGTAGAAACATACAGAGAGGACTGAAGCACGACTTCGGCTTTCAATGTACAGTGGCCGCGATTTTCATTATGCTTCCGCCTCGGCCAAAAGAAAGCGGGATCTCCACAGAGCTCTTACCCCCGAGTCCCGTCAATAAGCCTAAGGATGCTCTCACCCTTCATATTCATGGTTAATAGACGGCCACGGCAAGAATCCTCGCCGTCTCCCAGTCCAAATATAGAGCTGCCTTCATCGGGGGTCTAGTCTCGATACTTCGAGACGGGCGGGTTGACTAAACTAGACCCCCCTAGTACTCCGTATGTACGAACCCGGCCCTTTGTTCCTGGTCAGTTGCTCTTTCCTCCTCAGCCCGATCCCCATCAATTCTGTAGAGGATGATATTGGTGTGTTGTAACTTGTGCATGACTGATGCAACGATGCGGTCTGCGCGTCGTCGTTTGCGGCATACCTACCCTGTACGGAGTCGGTACATACAGACGAGAGACTGCCCGCAATGATGACTTCGTGGCTCGGTGAGCGACTCGGTGAGGCCAACGATGGCATTCCGTCATCTCACACTGTAAAACGTTGCACTGGTACCGAAGGGTAACTACTCTGTAGAATCAAAAGATGCCCGGAGAAGCACAAATAGGGACGTTAGCCTTTGACCTTGCTAGGCTGGGCTCAATTGAAGAGATTCCCGTCAATTGGCCGTGCTTTTTGTTGGCCTAACTTTCCACGCCACAGTGAATTGAATGCGTCACCCCACACACGTCACGACGGAACCATTCTCTCGCGCGGGGACACGGTAACACAGCGGCCCGACGTCTCCAAAGCCAAAGAATCATCCATTACTCCGTCCTATCGACGTCCTATCGACGTCCTATCGACATCCTATCGAGCGTCCTCCCAGCGTCCCTTCTGCCATGAAAGACCAAGACACACGCAGCGATGGCAGGGCTACGGCTGCAGCCGCGGGAAACGACACTACAATTGCCGAAGACGCGGGGCATGATGACAGCGGCGGGGACAGCGATGAGGGCAGCGACGAAGATTCAAACTCACTCGAGGTAGATGCCAGACCCCCGATTATCGCCGGTTTCATTGCTGCGAAGCGTTTCCGAGATGACCATGTGCTGACCACGAAGCCGTCTTCCAATTTCATCTGCAGGTGACCTTTGATCCGTCCAATCCCTACCGTCGAAAGAGCTCTCTCGTGACGTCAGAAGCCATCCTGCCTCACGGCCATCGCGCCGCCTCCCGCCGCGACCAATGTTTCGTCCATCAGTTCCTCGACCATCAACGCCGCCGGAATAGTGCCACGATGAGCGATTCAGAACGCAGACGATACCATGCGCACCCAATATATGCCTCTCCAGACGAGCACGACGGCGAAGTCCTGCACAGCAACAAAAAGAGCCAGGAGAAGCTGGTCGAGCCCAAACATAAATCACGAACGCCTTCACGCGTCGAAATAGACCCTCTGAGCCTCGATGGCGATCAAGTCGGTCAAGCTGATCAGGAAGCCTGGGCGACCGAGATGACTAAGAGCATGTCGCAGATGGACCTGACATCCTACGATGACGTCCACAGCCGCATGCTCACCAAGAAGCAGCTAAGCGACATGGCCTGGGGTGTCCGCGAGCTGAGTCGGCGGCTGAGCAGCATGAAGATCCGCTTCCGTGTCCGCAACATCTTCCTTCTGACCAAGATCTACGATCAGGACCTGATACCCAAAACCAGAGAACTGACCAAGTGGCTCCTGGACAAGGAGCGCGATGTCTCGTATGTCGTGTACGTCCAAGACAAGCTCAAGACGAACCGCAAGTTCGACGTAGCTGGCATCATCGATGAAGTTGCCCAGGCCTACGCTGCTGATCCGGCCGTAGACTTATCTGCCGCCAAGGAGGGCATCGCACGACGTCTTCGCTACTGGGATGAGTCCATGTGCAAGTCCCGTCCGCACATGTTCGACTTTGTCATCACGCTGGGAGGGGACGGGACGGTCTTGTACGCCAGCTGGCTGTTTCAGCGCATCGTGCCCCCCGTGTTGAGCTTTGCGCTTGGGAGCCTTGGGTTTTTGACAAAATTCGACTTTGAGGATTATACGCGTATCCTGAGCTCCACCTTCAGCAAGGGCGTTACTGTGAGCCTGCGGCTCCGGTTCGAGAGTACAGTCATGCGGAGTATCAAGCGGGGGCTTTCCGATCAGGAGAAGGAGTCAGGTGAGGAGGAGGAGGAGCTGCATCGACATAGGGATTTGGTGGAGGAGTTGGTTGGCGTGGAGCGGGAGGATGAGCACACCCATAGACCAGATGGGACGTTTGAGATACTCAACGAAGTGGTGGTGGATCGCGGGCCGAATCCTAGTAAGTTGCCGCAGTCGAAGAGTGCTTCTTTTTTCCGTTCTTTCCCCCTTTTTTTGCCCTCCTCTCTTTCTGTTTTATCTTCTATCCCCTCATTCATTCTTTCATACCTCCCCCTTTTTCTGTCGTAGACGAGAGTCAAGAGACAGAGACAGAAGCAGTGGCAGTGGCAGTGGCAGGCCAGCAACGAAGTATCAAAGCTAACAACATTCTAGCTATGGCCTATACCGAAATCTTTGGCGACGACGAGCACTTCACCTCCGTCCTCGCCGACGGCATCTGCGTATCCACCCCAACTGGCTCAACAGCCTACAACCTCGCTGCAGGAGGATCCCTCTGCCATCCTGAAAACCCCGTCATGCTCGTGACTTCCATCTGCGCCCACACGCTCTCCTTCCGCCCCATCATCCTCCCCGACACCATTGTCCTACGTGTGGGCGTCCCCTACGATGCCCGCACATCCTCATGGGCAAGTTTCGACGGCCGCGAGCGCGTGGAACTCAAGCCGGGAGACTATGTCACCATTAGCGCGAGTCGATTCCCGTTTGCGTCTGTGCAGACTGAGGGGCGGCGTAGTGAGGATTGGGTAAATAGTATCAGTGGCAAGTTGGGGTGGAATACGAGGCAGAAGCAGAAAGAGCTAAAGGAGTGGTAGCGTTGGTTCTTCTTTTCCTTTAACTCCTTTGAAGTCCTCTTTTCCTCTTCTTTTTCTTTGTGTCTTTTTTTTCTTACCTATATATGTTCACATGTTCGTTCGTTTGTTGGACGTACCTTGTCGACACCCTTTTTCGATATATACCTAACCGACCACAACCGTGTTCAACGGATCTTTAATACGCCAGCTACATCCCACGTAGACTTTTTTTTGGGCATCTTCTATCTTTTGTTTTCGACCTGATGCTATGCATGCGTTAGCATGGGGGACATCAAGACCCTATTATGAGCGGACGACGGGCAAACAGAGCTTGGCTAAGGCTGCCAGGGCAACCGGAAGCTGTTTCCAACGGACGAGGGACCGGGGGTAAGTGCTTACAGCGTTTCATGGCTGCGGTCTGAATTGGAGAAGATATTCGCGACACTTGCGCAACATACTCATATTGGCAGTCCAGATAATGTGCGTATCATGACGACTGGGGAGCCCCGAGGGGTTCGTCGTGAAGTCTAGTCCCTTCTTTGGTGTACATCTCACGAAAAGGGTCTTTTCATTCTAGGTACATAGTCGCTGCGAGTCCTTCTCATGGACTCTCTTCGACGTCTTCCCCATCGGTATCATCTAGTTGTTAGATAGACCTACGAAGGAGCAAAATACGATTTTGTTACTCATGACCCTTGTTGAAGTCACTGAAAGATGCGTAGCTTCCACTGGTAATCTGTCAATTCTAGAGAAGGACGCTCAATAAGTGCTGTTTAAACACGATATTCAAATGTCGGGGACGAGGAAATCCGAACGGGCTTATAGATGACGGATTTGATGAAGGCCACAATCTACGGATTATGCATGAAACCGTGCTTGACTCTTCACGCCCGCCTGCGCAGAAGTTGCTGGCAATTTGTTTTTTTTTTGAGCTGATACCGGTGACGGCTGGTCGGTTCTGATGGCGTCTTCTGCAATTTGCAATTTACACACACACACACACACTCTCTCTCTCTCTCTCAGTTTTCATACAATCAGCAAAAAAGACAAAGACAAAAGAGTGTCAAATTATCTAAAAATGTCTCCAAAGGCAGCCAGGACTATGCAATAACAAATTCCCAAAAGGCCACCCCTCGGAACGAAAGAAAAGACCCAAAAGCCCAAAGGCTCGGATACATGTCCCCCGAAAATTTCAATCTTGCTTCACTGTCCACACTTGCTCGCTCTAAGGATGGAGGCGGCAAGCTCTAGCAAATTTTGAAGCTGTGAAAAAAAACGGACTGCATACATGCAATGGCACAGGTGTGGAATGTTGGCCAAAGACCGATACGACAGGAGTCGAGTCGCGCGACAAAGCTTCGATTCTGACCCACGGACCGGATGGCCGAGTGTACGTAGCAAAGATGACACTGACTGACAAACCTATTGGAAGTAGATGGCAATTGAAGCGGCTTCGTTTGAGAGCGCAGCTTGCATCTACCGCAGCACCATGATCAAGTGGCGATTCTCGCACACACACAAGTTACCTTCGCGCAGTGGCATGATTGTGAAGGAAAGGGAAAGCCTTGAAAAGTGAGCGTGCGGCGCAGAGAAAACTTTAATGCCCCGGCCAGTAATGTGGGGCGAGGTCCAGCCGTGCGCTTAATATTCTCGCACTCCCATCTGCACTGTGCGGCCCGAGATCCTGTGACATCAACGCCGTAATTTGTAAGTTGTAACTGTCCAACATTGCTCTCATGTGCGAGTCGAGCGCAAAGCAAAAATCACAGCGAAATGGTAAGTCGACCCTATTCCTTCGTTTCTTCTACCGAAACAGAAAAGAAGAAGATAAAAATTGCCACAAAGGAAAGCAAAACGGTTTAAGTGCTAACAAGACCCGAAAACCGTTATAGCCGCCCAAGCGTAAACCTCCTCCCGCCCGCCCTGCTGCCTCCATCGCCGCCTCCGCCGTCGTACCCCCCAAGGCGCGACAATCAAAGCTAGCCAAAGAGCACAATATCTCGGCGCAGGAAGAGAGTGAGATCCAAGAAGCCTGGAGTCTATTCGCGGAGCCGTTGGAGGGGGAGAAGAAGGGGGTGTTGCCGATCGATGATGTGAAGTCTGCGCTGATGTACGTGCCCGTGAAAAAAACCCCAGCTACCTACCTATCTATCTACGAGACAACCTGCATATATAAAAAACGATTATATATATATATATATATATATACTCTACAACAGCGTCCTTGAATATGCATATACCACCATCGCCCATGTACCAACGCGCATTATTATTAACACGCCTGTAACAGAGCCCTAGACGTTCCTCCCTCCTCCCAAGCCCAACTCCACGAGTTTCTCGACATCCTTGACCCCGAATCGGACGGCTACACTACCTATGAGCCCTTCTTCGCCATCTGCGCACTACAATTCCACGCGCGGGAACAAAACGATTCCGAGGCTGCGCATCAGGCGCAGGTACTTGAGGCGTTTCGGCTCTTTACGAATAATCAGGAGGGTCCTATTACGCTGGCGCATTTGAGGAGGGTGGCGGCGGTGCTGAAGGAGGATGTGGATGATGAGATGCTCAAAGATATGATTCTGGAGGCAAATGGCGGAGGGGGCGTGGCGAGAGGGGTGCGGATGGAGGAGTTTGATGAGGTGATGAGGAATGCTGGCGTGTGGAGGTAGCGTCACGGGCGTGGAGGCCTACGGCTTGCGTTTTTTTATGAGGATTTTGGAGGGGAGTGGCATGTTCGTTCGTGAGTACGCGGCGCATTTGCGTATATATAGTAGCAAGCATTTGAATGGTTTAATTTCCTACTTCGTCTATTTCATCTCGAAGACAGTCTTTCTACATTTATTTCATGATCCAATGTGGGGAGGGTGCATCTCGGAGAATGATCATGATGGGTTGGCCACGAAATTCGTCTAGCACGACGGGATTGACGCGCGTGCATCGTCAGACTACAAGCCTCAAAGAAAGGAAAGGGCGAAAGAAAACGAGAAAGCACAGCTGACAAGTAAATAGGCCGGGATCTTTCCCAACGTTTACATGGCCGTTGGGAGCCCTGTGCCCTTTTGTGTTCTTTATGAAAACGCTGCATGCTCTTAGGTCCGCTCGCGCTCACACGGGTTTTCCTAGAGGGAGGACGTCGTTTGCCGCATGTAGATATTGATAACCGCAGAGCAAAGAAATCATGGTCTCGACGGAGCCTCGATTCGTACAGGCGGTGCGTCAGACACCTGCTGCGAGTCATCTCCCTCCCCCGTCTTCATCGACTCTGGATCCTTGAAGCCCGAGTGATCGCGGTGCCGCTTGTAGAAATAGTTGTCAGGCTTAGGCTTTATCTCAGGAGGCAGCTCCTCAAGTATGCAGGCCAGCATAGCATCAACCGAGTTCTTCTTGGAGGCGTCGCGATGCCAAACGGTGATGAGGTGTGCGTTGAAGCGGACGGAGAGGCCGACGCCGCAGAGCTGATCGTCTGTTGCATGTTAGTGGGCAAGTTAGAGAGGAGAACAAGGAGGGAGGGCATGACACTTAAGACATGGACAGATGAGTGAAGGGGGTAGAAAAAGACGCACCATCGTCTAGAACGCTCTGCAGCTTCTCCCCGATGGCCAGCAGCTGCACCCTCGTCCAGATGGCAGGCCCTGTGGCCTTGGGAACACGAAAGGTCCAGCTGCCGCCGTTGATGTTGCGGCGGTCCTCCCAGATAGGCCTGAAGCCCTGCTTGAAGAGGTATATCGACTCGCGCGTCTTAATCTGATCCACAGGAGTATTATTGTTGTAGCGCCAAAAGGCCTGGACTGACTCAATGGGATCGCCGAGCTGTTCGAGCTGCACGTTGTATTCGCCGCCGTCGGGTTTGTGGTCTTTTGATTGCCTAGGGTTTGTTAGTGAGCGGGAGGCAGTAGAATGGGGGGTGAACAAGCGATCGATGGGCAGATGTTGGAAAAAGGGTAACAGGCAGAACAAGGAAAAGGCAGGAATGCCGCACCTGTCAAAGTAGACGTTCCAGTAGTGTTGGATAGGCAAGGGGCGCATGGTCTTGAGAAAGTTGCGCTTGGCATCGTCGCGCTGCTCGGCGGGCGACTGCGTTTCCGCGGCCGAGGTGCTCTGCGACAGCCCCGAGAGGCCGCGAGTGACGAGCTGCGGCGGCATCGACATGGCAACGGATAGTGTACCTATGGTCTTTCTGTCGTCTTTGTCGTTCGTCTCAGTCGTCTCTCGTCTGTAGTGCTTCGTCTCGTCTATTGTCTTATCTATGTCGTCCGCCGTAGATGGTAGGAATGCAGGAGGGAGCCGAGTGTGACAGCAGCGAGCGCGAGGTCTTTACGAGGTATACAGTGACGCCGGTGGACCGTTGTTCATCCGCCCAAGCCACGTTGGTCATTGTTACATTCTGGCCTTTGTTTCAGATTGCTCAGTTCCTGGCTGGCGTGTTTGGCGTCAACCCCCTGCGTCCTGCTGATGATGCTTTTGCTATGTAGATATGTACATATGTAGTTGTACACTACTGCTTTGCACTTTTGCTTGCATTTTGCTCATCCATACCTTTCATCAGTTACCTATTGCTTTGTTGTGCATGTGCAAGTTCCTGGAAGAGCCAGCCGTGACCCGTCGTCGCTCCTTCCCTTGACGGCCGCCACGCCCCGTCTTGGCGCCTTGGCAATGTTGCGTGTACATGTTATTATTATGTAACCGCCGTTCTCTTTCTCACGCCAGCCACACGAACATCTTCCAATGCCTTCAGATCCTTTGCATGTTCTTCCTACTTCGTATACGCGCCGAAACTAGTCAAAATCTCCGCTCCGAGGGCCCCGATGGCTGTATGTAAGGGGCGTCACCAGGCATCTCCAGCCGCCAACACGCCGTCGCCCCCGGCCCATGCAACTTTGCAAGCCGCTCTTGCCAGCACCACCAAGTTGTTGGTGGACACACCCTCACAAATTAAGCTACATACAGTACCTCCAAAAGTCCAGGATATACATATCTTGACTGCTTTAGACCGGCCGTCCTCGACCAACGGCAGGCCTACCTGCTCGTAGACTCCGAACTCGACGATGGCCAAGCTTTGCTCTCCCGGACAAGACATACATAGACAAATTACGAGCTACAGTCCGCCCTTCCATCCTACAAGTCCGGACACGCGTGGCTGGTCTCGAGGATAAGAAATGCCTGATTTAGATGTATGTAATTCCTCCATTTCGCATTCCAACGTATCAATGTACTTGTGGTCGTTCTTGGTCTCGTGAGGTGGCGATCGTGTGAGCGTTCGATCAAAGGGAAAGTGAAGCGCGAGATAAAGTGAAGCAAGAGGCATTTAAGTTTTAAGCGGAGGTCGTGAGTAAGGGTGAAGTTGAGACGAGACCGCGACAATGAAACCTTTTACGAAGAGCGTTTAGTAAACACCCCCGGCCGTGTGCCGAAATAGTAAAAAACGCCCATCTACTCCGTAATCATCAATCATGGAGGATTTCCTTTATTGTCAAGTGACATGTGTGCATTGTGTAGCCTTGGTGGCATACACACAGACCAGCTTACGGACTCTTCTTGTTTTTGTCAAGAAGTAAACAGCATTTACTGACCTCACCTCCTCAAGCTTCAAGTCATAGTTTTTCCTCCCCGTTGAAACGCTGATACAATAGACCTCAGTATATAGTCTGAGAGGCGTCGAGGCATACTTTCATCATGCCTTTTCGTACTCGGACATGGTTCCAATATGTAGCGAGGGTTGATTCGGCGCTTTGTCCGACAAACACAGTTTCGACTTACACAGTCCGCGGCTGCCTCGACTTTGATCCGCCTCGACTAAGCCCTTCGCCACACTAATACAGTTTGCATGGACTATATAATAGCTCGTCTAGAGCGACTACATATGGTGCCCCGAGACCACGGGTGTTACAACACAAGAAGTACAATAGGCCGAAATTCAACCAGATTGACGTTTTAGACCTAAGACCGAGAACAAGAGAGGAAAGAAAAAAGAAAAAAACACGGTATCACAAAACAAGAAATACGCTAGGTCGGAATCGTGTGAGTTCGGAATTTATTGACTGAACATTACGAGCAATACTGTATAAATAGACAAAGCACAGACACCAACTACAATGCACTTCATGATGCCCATTCACTCCTCTCCTTCACTACTATCGTCATCGAAGCCTTCTCCCTTCACTTTCATTCCGATCAATCGAGCCTTAAGATTGCTTTGCTCCCAGGCCCCCTTCGTCACGGAAGTTCTCATCGAGAACTTCGTCGTAATGTGTTTACTGCTTTAGCCACTTTGTTCCGTTAGACACGTTCGTGCTTTGTCGTCCCCAGAGTCTCGACCAATGATCATCGCTTCGTTTACTCACGTCTGCCCTGCTAGGCCCATACAGGACGTCTCTTTAGCTCTGCTGTGAGTCGCGCTGTTGTAGCTGCGCTCTTCTCGATAGCATCGTCGTATGAGAAGGTCAGGTTGTTCGACGCTCTGGCATGGATTTGTCAACACGTTCTCGAGCATCGGCTCATAATCGCAGGCTCTTTTCCGCGGACCATACAGCGCCTTGATCTGTCTCTGGAAGGGGGAGTTCAAGATAATACCGCCAGCACGAAAAAAATAGAAGTTCCTAGCATCATTCCACGCTCGACCGTATCATCAACTTCGACGACACTCCAGTTCAGTTCCATTTGGGATTCTACATGGAATGACGTATGATACAAAAGGTTTAAGGAGTAACATAAACACTGTCGCAGGTAAGAATGATCCCTCCAGGCTCTACTAGTATACTCCAGCCACTTGATACAGCAGTAAACGCCCCGTTCAACTCCTGGCTTCGGGAGATGGAATCATTATTGCCCGCAACAGCGTGTACTCCTTTCGCGTCATACGCCATTCCATCTAAAGGCCGAATGAGACCGGATTGTCGTCGAAGTTGATGATACTGTTGAGGGTGGAAAGCCGCAACTTATCAGGCACTGAGGACTGAAAACACGGCGTAAAAATCGCAAGAACTTGTTAACTGTTTCTGCGTATTTGACCGGTCGCTTCGACGCCTGCTTTGTGATTAGACGAGGCACGATATTCCATCGGGCTATTCCTGGAGATGGATCCAAGCGTGGCCAACGACTTCATGTCCTCAAAGGGCTGGTTTTGAACCACGCTTGGATTCATCCTCCGGGATAGTCGCAGGAAATGGAGTCGGAACCAGCCAGTACTGACTAGGAGATCTTCCTTCCTTCGAGCGCTAACGTCAAGCCCATTCTCTCCTCCAATGCCGGCCAGTATGATCGACAACTGCTCCTTCGTATGGCAGACAGATACATCATACATAGGGTAGTTTGGGTAGACCTTGTTAGAACTTGAAACTTGAAAGTGGTTTGACTGGTTCGGACCAGCACGCCCCCCTGGCCGCTGCGAAATTCGAACAATAGGCTTCGGTCAGCTTAGGCATCCTTTACCGCGCGAGAACTCATGAGGGAGCTTTGGTATGAGAAGCAGCGTCCAGGCGTTTCGAAGGGCGTACGATCTTTTGACAAGTTTTAGTAAGGACTACAAGTAGATGAATTTAGGCTGCCCCTACCAGATTCAATGGCTGAGGTGACCCTCATGGACAAGGAGGAAACGAAAGCGTATGTGGATTTCTCCATGGAGAAGACAGACGTGTCGAAGTTAACGTCGAAAAAAATCGTTAGCCATGGCGTCCATGCTGTGGAGGGCTGCGGCAGCAAACACCGCTATATACTCAAGAGCAGAGACAGGACTGGAAGACTGGGATCAGCCCACAGACTCAGAGACCAATGACGTGTTTCTGATTGATTATGTGTGCCGCCATTGTGTGTGTGTGAAGTTATTTCGATGATGATGATGCTCTGCGCGATTTTCTTCGACGTATGTAGATACACGACTGACCATCGTCCAGTTGAACACCTTTCGACAACAATGCTCTCACACAAGGCCATGATTCCCATGCGAGATCGATTGTCATTTTTCTCATTATTGAGGTTGTGCATCAGGATTCAGCATGAGGCATTCTGATACTGAGATGCGGCGGCGATGTTGGGATAACGCGCCCCCGATAAAACTCCACTTATCACAATCACAACAAACGTGTACGGTCTCACACACACACGCTTATTAAACACACACAAAACAACGCGTTGATTTGAAGCTAATCCGCCACGCCTCGCGCATCTCTGCTGAAGCAACCTGGCGCCGATTAACACAATGCCTCCTGACCCCCAAACTCCCCCGCAACCCCAAAAGCCAGACCCAAAGCCAAAGCCGCTATCCGAACGAATATACTACACGCATCATACACGAAACCGTCAAACGTTTAGCAATCAACAACGCCTAGAGGTGCTAGCCTACCTCAAGAATCATGTAGTCTACGCCCCGACAATGGCCCCAAGTAAACGCGGCGACTGGAGGCCAGCCACAATACCTGAAGCCGCTGCGTTCTTCAGTATCAGTCATCATACGATTAGATCGTGGCGGAGGCAACAGGACAAAATTCTTGCAGAGGCAGGTCTTTCTACTTCGGAACTTCCTCCTACCTTGACAGCTGAGACCCGGACGCTGGGTGAGGATACGCCCTCAGTGCCAGAGACAGCACGAAGCTCCGAGGCGCCAGCACGGAGCCTCGAAGCGACAGTACAGAGAGCCGAGACGGCGACGACACAGAGCTCAGAGGCGACGGCAGCACAGATCCCCATGGCGACGGCAGTACAGAGCTATGCGTTGACGACGGCGCCGACTCCCAGCCCGAACCCCATCCCGCAACGCAAGAGGCGCGGACCAATGCCAAAGCCATTATCCGAACGAGAGCCGAAGCGCTTAAAGCCTGTCACGCAAATCCAACGAACATACAACAATAGACAACGCATCGAGGTGCTAGCCTACCTACAAAATCATATCGTCTACGCGCCGACAATGGGTCCAGCTCAACGCGGCGACTGGAGACCACCCACAATAGGCGAGGCCGCTGAATTTTTCAAGATCAGTGCCAACACAATTAAGAGCTGGCGGAAGCAACAGGATAAGATTCTTGCAAAGGCAGGTATTTCTACTTTGGAACCTTCTCCTAGCTTGACAACTGAGCCCCAGCCGGGGAACCGGGATATGCCTCCAGTCTCTGAGGCAGCACAGAGCTCTGAGGCAACGACAGCACAGAACTCCGAGACAACGACAGCACAGAACTCCGAAGCAACGACAGCACAGAACTCCGAAGCAACGACAGCACAGAACTCCGCGACGACAGCATCACAGAGCCATGAGCTGACAGCGACGCCAACACCCGCCCCGCAGCGCAAGAGGCGAGGTCCAAAACCAAAGCCTCTATCCGAACGAAAGCCGAAGCGCTTAACACCCGTCACGCAAATTCAACGAACCTATAATAACAGACAACGCCTTCAGGTGCTAGCCTACCTTGAAAACCATATCGTCTACGCGCCGACAATGGGCCCGGCTCAACGCGGCGACTGGAGACCACCTACAATAGGCGAGGCCGCTGATTTTTTCAAGATCAGTGCCAACACAATCAAGACCTGGCGGAAGCGACAGAATAAGATTCTTGCAAAGGCAGGTATTCCGACGTTGAAAGCGAAGCCCCAGCCTGTCCCCGTGGCTGAGACAGCAGGGACCTCTGAGACGGCAACGGAGACGACAGGACAGAACTCCGAGACGACAGGACAGAACTCCGAGACGACAGGACAGAACTCCGAGACGACAGAACAGAACTCCGAGACGACAGGACAGACCTTCGAGACGACAGGACAGAGCTCTCAGACGACAACAACACAAAGCTCCGCAACGGAAGCAGCACAGGTCTCCGAGACGAAGACCATCACTGCCACGCCATGAATTACTCCCGCGTTCTGAGAATTTACTATATGGGAGAGACGACATATTATACCCGATGAATATGCTGGGTTGCGACCTAGTGATACGTAAAATACAAACCTGGACCGAGTGGCACGGCCCTTCCTCCGACGACGAACGCGAGTATCTCGCTTGTTATCTTTTATCGTTCCCTATATCGTGGCCTGACTTGCGGGAATGCATTCTCGAGGGCGTCATGGGGGGCGCTTCGAAAGATTTGTTTGAAGAGGGACGGTTTTCCGAATCGATTTGACCAAGGACTTGCTTTGGGGGCCATGGGGATTATAGATCGTCTTCAACATCATGGATCTCGAGTCGACAAGCCAGGCTGGTTCCTGTATTGGCAGTACTTGACTCATAATTTTATCCGAGCGGCATGTTTCAATGGGGGTATGGCATTGGTGATGGTGATGGTGATGATGATGTGATGATGCGTGGGATGGTATGCACGATGTGAATTTAGCATAGGATGCGAGCCCCGGGAACAAAACTTGGAGGAAACACGCCAACGGGCATCACTGGTAGTGAAGATGTAGTCTGGCCTGGCTCTTCGGAGACGGCTGTCCCCAGTAATAACTTGGTCAATGGAAGAAAGGAAAGGTGCAGGCAGACAATGCTGGGCAGGACACGCAGAAAAGAAACTCAGGATATAAGAAAATGGACCTGAAAGTCTAAGGATAACCTTAAATTAACCCCTGTTCAAGGGCTGTAGTCTTTGTATGGCGTCTGGCAACTGATGTGACGGTTCACTCTGCGTAGCCACATGGTTTGATGGGGTTTGTCCCGTCGGTCGGTCGCGTACCCCAGACTTATCACAGACATTGTGCTCCCGCCGAGTGTGAGGGGTCGTCTCACCATGTTCTTTTCTTCACGTAGAAACCCCCCCCAGTCACAAATCATATTGTATCAAGCAGTTTGACTCAGCCAGTTAACCAGCAAATGAATAGACGCTGATGCTCCCTACATCTGATACAACCCCGAAAGACCCCTTTTCTGCCCTTCTTTTGCTGCAGTCCCTCCATTCCCAATTTCCAAAGGGTCTACTCCCTGCCGCTTTCACTGGCTTCAACCTCAATTTGCGCCCCCAATCGCACATTCCATCTCAACTACCGACGAATTAATTGTCCGCCATCTACCATCTACACTTGGCATCCCGACCTTAAACCCCCATCATGACCGACATCCTAGATCCCCCAACCATATACTCCCTCCTCGCCACCCTCGCCATCCTCCTCACCGCCTACACAACCTCCAAAGCACTCCTCCCCGCATCCACAAGCCGGACCCTCCGCTTCCTCTTCATCTGGCACCTCGCTGACGCGCTCTGCCACTTCATCCTCGAGGGAAGCTTCCTATACCACTGCTTCTTCTCCTACATCGTCCCTGGCTCCGATTCCAACGCCGACTCCGCTCTCGAGGGCCTATACCCTACGCCGCACAACTTCCTGGGATGGGAACACAACCGAATATACGGGCCTCAGAGCGGAGGGCCTGGCAATCCCTTTGCGCAGCTGTGGATGGTATATGCGCGGGCGGATAGGCGATGGGCTGGTGTGGACTTGGGGGTCGTGAGCCTGGAGTTGCTGACGGTGTTTTTTGATGGGCCCGTGGCGTTGTATGTCTGTTATTTGATTGGGAGGGGGAGTCCGAAGTTGTACTTTTGGATGATTGTTCTTGCAACGGCCGAGTTGTATGGAGGTATGTTGTCCTTTTCTCACTTCTCTTTTTTGAACTTTAATCTTCTGACCTTGGTCATCTTTCGTTTGACCGTTTTGTGTTGTCTCTGCCTTTGCTTCTTTTCGGGCGGTCTGGAATGCCGAATTGTTGCAACTTGCTGACGTGCACGCGCCAGGTTTCATGACCTTTTGCCCCGAATGGTTGACGGGAAACAAGAATCTGGATGGGAGCAACTTCATGTTCATGTGGGTGTATCTGGTCTTCTTCAACTGTCTATGGGTTTTTATTCCGCTATACGCATTGGGACACTCGTACTGCCAAATATTGAAGGCATTTACAGCTCAAAGGGCGAAGAAGCTAGTGTAGGATGAACCTGAACCACTCATTTTGTAAGCAATCACGTCATCATTAAATCGAATACTGCCTTGATTTCACCGGCACACGCCACGTCTGAGTGTAGTAGCTTTCTTGATTGCAAGCTATCTAGGGGTATGAAATACTTTGCGAATAATTTTCCCTCAACACATCCCTACATCAGAACTTATCTCCCCCCCAAGACTGGTATCATGCATCACCGGTTGCTCGCAGATGCTTAGATCTGTTGCTTGTGAGTCTCGGCCTTGGCGTCGTGCTTGCTCTCGTTGGCCTTGTCACCAATGGCATCCTTGGCAGCGGAGGCACTAGATAATGAACACCGTTAGTTTCTGGTCACATAAGGTGAGATGACAATTATGAACATACCGAGTGCCGATGGAGGCATCGGAGTCCTTGGCAACCTGCTTGTTGGTCTCCTTGGAGGCACCGCTGGTAGCCTGCTTGGCAGTCTCGGCGACGTAGTTGGCACCCTGCTTGAGAGACTCCATTGTGAAAGGTGTAGAGGTTTGGAAAAAGAGTTTTGGTTTGATTTGAGGTCTTTGGAAAAAATTGGATGGAAGTGTGAGATATGTGATGGGAGGAAGAAGAAAAGCCTCTCGCTCATCAATACCAGGAGTGGTTTATATATACAGATTCTGCCCAGGCCTCAAAGTGCAGGAGCCAACCAGGACGAGCGCCCCTCAGCCTCACTGAGATGGTCTTTCCTGAATTTCCATGCTAAGACACATTCATGATTCACATGATCCCGATGAAAAAATGCATTACGTCGCCTACAGAATAGGCAGGTTTCATGATTCCAAGACGCCACCCAACACACAACACATAACAGGACCTTTCACTAGGATACCTAGTTGGTACATGAGGCAAAAAACGGGGTGGAAGCTCCGGTGATTGGTCTTCGCACCATTTTTGCTGCAAACAAGTTGGGTCCAAATCGACACGGCCCGATCTGCGAGTTATCTTGCTGTCGAAAAATAGGCAGGTACGACGCCTTTTGCTTTCTAATGGCGAATGAATACTCGCGAATGAAGAGGTGCTATCGCCGATGGTTGCGAGTGCGACTCCGTGATGACGTCGAGACTCGTGGCCAAGCGGCTTTGCAAGCACGATGGCTTTATTTCGTAATTGGCCACAAAGAATTATCAAGCTTGTTTGGATGCTGTGTTTTGATGACGAGGAACCTGATGTGAGTGACAATAGAATGACGTCGTTGGCACGATGACGTAGCCAGCGAGGGCAGACGCCCTGGCTGCCTCGTTGTCAGTGCGGACTTTTGACTCCGGATGTTATGCCCTTTGTGTTGGTCAATAGTAGGTAGGTGGCGCTGCTTCATTCCCATAATGATGCTGTGACGATGACGAGATAAGCCATAACTCGACTTTCGAGTGACTGCGCAAGTTAGGTACCTAGAGCATCTGCCTGTCTTGCCACTCCAAAGCAGCTCAAGCCAGCTCAAAATGCCTCGCAATTATACACGCCTATCAAAGGCATGTCAGTGTTATAGGTATTAGATGCAGATTTCACAAGATCCGTTGCTCGGTACCTGGAGTGAGCACGGGCGGCACACGAGAAAATTTTGGGCAGAGCTCGGATTTACATGTGACGGCACCTGGTTCCAAGGCGAGTGGTCTACCCGTAAACTGCACAGATCCCCGGTATTTCATCTTCTCGGCATCTGAGTATCTGGGACATTCCGGCCTTCGGCGTTTGAGATGTTAGGCCAGAGGCCTCACTTAGTCACGCTCAACTGCCCGGCAGATTTGTACCCAGGCCTACTAGGCATGACAATCCAGTTCTGAGCGATGAAAGAGTCGGCCACTACCGTACACGCTACAGCTATGCAATGCCGACACCGTCCGATGCAGTTGATGTTGCAACGACGACTGGCATAGGCTTCCTTCTTCGGCACTCTACCGACACAATTTCGACACGTCGCGTTTCACTGTTGATCTCCGGCCCTGTGACACATAATCGAAAGCCTTCCTTCTGATCAGCCCGGGTGTCGATGTTGATCCGGAGTGTACGCCCAAGCTAGGTAAGCAAATCCTGGCAAGTCTTATGCGGCCCCCAATACAGAGGCAAACTTATATGTACACTAGGTAGTGATACTACTCGTATGGTCCCGGAGATAGCGTCCACTGTGCCCACGGCCTATATCTTCACATCGTACTTGATCTGCCCCGCATCAGACTTGAAACATGACTACAATAACAACCGAAAATCGGCTGCTCAGCAAAATGACAAGATCTACCGTTCATTCGCGTTCGTCATCGCGTGAGAAATAGTGTGAAGAAGTTGGCTACTGCTCCGCATCAGGCAGGCCTTCTTCATTGTGATGAGAATACGAAACAATGGTAGGTCTGATACATTTTGCTCAACAGCCTGGCCATTCAGAAGTCGAGAAGAAAACATTAGGGACCCAGTCGTTCAACAGATTAATCATGACATCGCTCGCTCCTGTTCGATACGAGTATCGACCACAACTGCGAATCTACGGTTGATGTCGTGACTCATCTTGCCCAACAGCTGAGTCCTTAGTGTAACGGCCAGTCAATGTGCTATCCAACTGAGCTACACAACCCACAAAAGGGTACGATTCCAAGACAACTGCTGTCTTGGAATTAGCACATATAGACGACTGACTGACTTTGTGACACTTCGTCACATTTAGTAGTGTCTTCAGAGAACGATTCAACTTCTGGCTGGCTCAGCTGTTGAGCAAGATCAAACGCGATACCACAAAGGGAGAAAAATCATGGGCACGTACCCGACAACTCCACCAACACTACCACCGTCAGCTGCGCTGCCGTCTAATAACATGGCTGGAAATCAGACAGTCCACAAGACCAGACTTGAGGATCGCCGAATGGGTAAACTGTTCAAAGAAGCAGAACATGCTCATTTAGCAAGCCATCATTGAATGATTTCAAGCAGCCATTTTCCTCTGCCAAACGTACAGGCCAACAGATCTGGTAGACCTTCTATTGTTAAGTCGGAAACGCAATACTCAGCTTTTAGCAAACACTATCCTGTGGACTCATCACCCCGTCTTCGCCTTGCCAGACCTCGTCGATTCCCACTTCTCCCATCCAGCCTGGCACATGTCCTCACAAACTACCAAGTCCCGCAGCCGAAACGCCCTCGCCAGCGACGAGTCGAGACCCATGGCCAGCAAGCCAGTATGCCTCACCACGCCCGTCAACCCGTACCAAGCCAACGCGACAAGCACCCCCATTGCACTCCCCACGAAGACCTGTCTCGGTGTATGATAATTCAAGTATATCCTACTCCAGGCCGTCGCAGCAGCCACGCCTCCAGCGGCCATACTGATGGCTATTCTCTCCAGCAAGGACCACGGCCGCGCCCGTTGCGGTTGCGGCTGTCGAATCGCGTAGGGCTTGTGACGCAAAAGGAGAAAGAGAGCTAGCGATACGCTCCAGAAGGCTACGAACTGCGCATGCGAGCTGGGCATGCCATAGCCCTTGCCGTGGATCCTGCGCGGTCGCTCTTCCTTGATGAGCCGTTTGAGGAGAAAATTTAGGGCCTCACAGCCCATCTGGCCGGCGAACATGAAGAGGATTTCTACTTCGCGTGTCGAGAGGATAAGCGTGGCATAGACGATGCAGAGGGCTTGGGGGAGAAGAGCTAGATAGGCGCAGAGGAGGGAGACGGGATCGTGGGGGTCCTGAGT
This sequence comes from Claviceps arundinis, assembly GCA_018360175.1. Lineage (NCBI taxonomy): Eukaryota > Fungi > Ascomycota > Sordariomycetes > Hypocreales > Clavicipitaceae > Claviceps > Claviceps arundinis. The sequence goes on along the minus strand of SRPS01000091.1, from coordinate 22,848 downwards.
AAGTCAGTATATTGATGCGCAATCGCTTGTCTCCATATTTTGGTTCGAGTCGCTTGTCTATATGCTCTTCTTTCTGTCTCTCTGTCTCTCTGTCTGAATCCTTATTCGTCTTCTTGACGCGACGAAGGAGATTCGGCGTGACTAGAAGAGCAAAGAAAGGAAATGGAAGGAAGATGGCGAAGATGAAGCAATCGGAAGAAAGACGTACATAATAAACATGCGTCAGGGAGAGAGACGCCAGAGGGGCGGTGTCGTCAACCATGGCTGTGGATTGAGTCGTAGATCGTTTGACGAACAACGAGGGCGTGTTTCTCAGGTCAAACGGACAGCTATGGATGCATAACTGGCTATGTGAAGCGGAAGACTATCCGATTCAATGGCTGAGCGAAAGCGGGTTCTCGGGAGCAGTTTGCTATAGGCTCTGGCTTGTCATGATGTCAGAGACCAGCGGCTCACGACAGCCGAGGGTTTGTTTCTTGGTGTTTCTGGTGTTTCTGCCGCGGGGTCGTTGCCCTTGACCGCCTGCTCTGTTTGTTTGTCACAGTCTGTGCATCATCGACCGGTTATTGCCGCCGGTCGGGCGTGGCGCATGACAAAACGGACGTGGCTGTGCGACGAATACCGGGCTTGAAGCTTCGGCGTTTAACGTTGTGTACTTGTGTGTTTTCCCCCGCCGTGTCAGTCTCTCAAACTTTCTTGCTTCCGGTGTCTTGCACATGCTCTCTTTGGCAATGGATTCCGTCTCCATTTCATAGCAAAACGCACTTACATGCACGGGATTCTGTCGGGCAACGATACATGTAACGACATACGTACCGTACCTATGTATGATATGCCCCAGCGGCGAGCAGAAGCCGTGCCCCGAGCAAAACCCGCGCCGATCCACATCGGCTATGTACTGGTCACAAATTTTGGCATCAATTCGCCACACAGGATCACAAGCCGAATAGGCATGATCATCGACTAGTATACCGTCGGTACCACGACGCGACAGGAAAGGAGTCTGTAAAAATCAATCTCGACGGACCATGGATGTATAGCCCTCATCATGGACACTGCGGCGGACGATGACGACCCGCGGTTGATGGAGCTCGAGACCCTCGCGGCCATCTTCCCGGAGATTCGGCATTCGCAAGAGGCTTTCCAGCAGGATTCCACGAAAACGTCCGAGTATATCATTGAGCTGGAGCTGCCCGTGGAACCGAATAAGCCCGTCACTGTCGTCTTTCCGGCTGCGTCTTCAGCTTCGAGTGCAACACGTGCAACACGCGATGGCCAGGCCGGCGATGAGGCCGTGTCGACGGCAACTTTCAAGCAGGCTGTCACCGCTGCGCCAGAACCCCTAGATACACTTCTCGTGTCTCATCTGCCTCCGTTGTGCGTCAAAATCACGCTTCCAGATGGATACCCCTTAGAGGAGGCGCCTCTCATGTCTCTGACCACGGAGCCATCGTGGCTTGCTAGCACCGCCCTGCGGGCTCTAGAAGATGACGGACCGCGCTTGTGGGAGGAAGCAGGCAGAGACATGGTCGCGTATACGTACATTGACCATCTGCAGAGAGAGGCTGAACACGTATTTGGAGCCATGAGTGCTGAAGGGGTCTTGGAGATGGACCCAGAGCATAAGATTGCGGTGCTGGACTTTGACCTAAGTGCGAAAAAGGCGGCGTTTGAGAAGCAGACTTTTGAATGCGGCATATGTTTGGGTAAGTCAATCTGGTCGACCTTGTTCTCCCACTCCTTTCCTCCTCATCTCACTAACATGTTGTCCGTCCAAGACCCGAAAAAAGGCGTAAAGTGTCACGAGATGATGGACTGCGGCCACGTATTTTGTCTCCAATGCCTCCAAGACTTTTATAACGACGCCATTAAAGAAGGGAGCCTCTCTACCGTGCGTTGTCTTACACCCAATTGCGCGAAAGAGCGGGCTGCAAGTTCGGCAGGCAAGGCTGCCAATGCCAGGACGGCCAAGTCTAAGACCTTGATCAGTCCAAGCGAGCTGCTCCAGATTGGACTCACAGAAGAGACGGTCAAACGCTATGTGAAACTGAAATACAAGACAGAGCTCGAGGCAGATAAAGACACCATCTATTGTCCGCGTCAGTGGTGCAATGGAGCCGCACGATCCAAGAAGCACAAGAAGCCTCAATTGGACTTTACGCAATCGCAGGGGACCGAAGAAGAGATGGCGAATCGTGACTCGGACCATGGGCAGGCCAGTGACACTGACGACGTGAATGGAAACGACGAACAGACGACAGAGAGCATCAACGCGACAAAAAAGTTCCAGTCCGCTGACCTTTTATGCGTTTGTGAGGACTGCGGCTTAGCCTTTTGCGGGCGCTGCCTCCAAACCTGGCATGGAGAATTTGTCCGCTGCACGCCGAAGCGAAATAAGGATGAACTGACAGAGGAAGAGAAGGCGTCTCTAGAATACGTGCAACTACACACCAGCCCCTGTCCGACGTGCAATGCGCCCGCACAAAAGACACACGGGTGTAACCACATGATCTGCTCGCGATGCGACTCTCACTTTTGCTACCTGTGCTCGTCGTGGTTGGACCCTGCGAATCCATACATGCATTACAACTCGCAAGGCAACGGGAAAGTCACGTCTTGTTACCAGCGCCTCTGGGAGCTGGAAGGCGGCGACGGAGATGACGTTGGATTAGGCTTTATCGGAGGCCGTGAACCTGGCGGTGGCGGTGGCGTTGGCGTTGACGTTGACGCGGCGGCAGCGGCAGCGGCAGCTATTGCTCTGGCAGCAGAGGAGCTTTTTCAGTTGATGCCCGAGATTGAAGAGCCTGTCACAGACGAGAGCGAAGGCGAAGACGAGGAAGCTCTTCCTCATCAGCTCCCAGTTAACCTCAATGAAAATCCCGTGGCCATAGCCCGTGAAGCACCTCTTGTTCTGCGGCTATTGGAACATCGTCCGCGTCAAGAGCCGGCACCCCAGCCTCAACCTCAGCCTCAGCCGCGGCGTCAGCCCCAGCCCCAACGGCGTCAACCTCAGCCCCAACCTCATCGCGGTCAACCTGGAGGCCGAGGCCGAGGCAGAGACAGAGGCAGAGGAAGAGCCCGAGAGGGGTAAAGGGAAAGAGCCGAGAGCCTACGAAAATATGTGACATGTCAAGACTATGTCCGCGTCGGCGCCGGCGGACCCGAACCAGGAACAAACCACCACGACGGAAAGATCCGAGGAAATCAACACATCGGTCGTCCACGCGCTCAAAGCTCGCGGAAACAGTTGACCCGGACGCCGTCATGGTCAGGTCAACCTTACCAGAAGTCCAAAACCCCCTCGGGAAGCAAATCCCGTCGGCCGAATTGCCAAGGCTGAAGCTGACGCTGGCGCCGGCACGCCTGGGTACATATGCATGTATGTACATAGGTATTCAAAGCCGACACCATTCCCGTTCCTCAACAAAGAACGCTGCAGGCTGCAAGCTATAACCCCATGCACAAGCATAGGTACAATGCGCTGGACACAGCCCCTGAAAGAAAAAGGCAAGATAGGCTAGCTAGGTACAGCCTTGGGGGACTGGCGCTTCCGGTTGTATTGTACCTACCTGAACACTCCCTTCTTCCTCTCCGGGAACACCGAGAGAGGGCACAAATTCGGCGGGGAATGAAAATCCGAGTTCTGATATAGCCTCGGGAATTGGGGCGGGTCCTGACCAGGTATGTACATACCTACAGGCTACATGCTTACGGAGTACGGAGTGTGTACATACCGCACGCACATTGTGATGGGGAGCGACGAAGTCCTCTTTTTTTTCTTTTTGCCGAGGCATCTCTTGGGTCCCACGAGCCGCCCCTGGGCTGCGCTTCGGAAATGAGCCATTTCAGACTCAGACACGGGAACGGCCGTGGTCTGTGGCTGTGGCCGTTGTAAACACACGACCATTTTGGTGTATTCTGTACACTGTACACTGTACCTACTCCGGCTCCTTTTTTTCGTCTCCGTACGGTGGCCGGTAGGTAGAACATGGTTGACAGTTGACAAGGCAATGGGGCAATGGGGGGTGGAAATCACTGCCCCCACGTAAGCTGAACAAGGCCAATGCTGAACAGGCCAATGGCAAACATCCCAGTGCTATCTATGCAGAGACAGGGCCTTTTTTTTGGGGGGGGGGGGGGGGGGGGGGTGGGTATCCCTGTGGCTTCCAGCAATAGCTGTTCGGGGCCACATGATATATTTGTTCCCGTCGTTGACGATTGAACAAGGCTTCACTTCTTCACGTGTGGTCTTTGAAGACTTGGGCTGAGAATTTGAGATTTCTCTGTGGGCTTGGAGATCCGTGCGATGCTGTATGATGGGGTTTGAGGATACTGTGCCCATGTCAGTGGATGGATTAATGTCTTGGGGGGGAGGATTTAGGTGCGTTGACGTCCGCAGACTGGGACATGGCCGCATGATCGCATGGGTTATCTGGTGTTCTTCTGGGTGTTTGAAGGATGTGCGATGAACATTGAATGGCGTGTCTACATGCAGAGAACATTCTTGGTTCCTTCTCTTGTGAGTACATGTAACATGACCATTATTTGGCTCGTTCGCATGTGCCTACCTATTCCTTGGACTTCTCTGCTCCATCAGTTCGGCCGTCTCATCACTTCATAAGTTCATAGCCTTGTTATTGCTATCATCATGTTGACAGTGCCAGTGTTGTTCAAATCTCCACACAGCTAGGAATGGCTCTTGTTCCAAATCCAATATCCGATCTCATCATCTCGCTCGGCTTGACTAACAGTCTAACTCTTCGCAACTTTGTTCTCTTACTTACGGAGTACACCTTCCGCATACTCCGTATATAGACAAAACATTTCTCTCTGCCGAACCAAAACAGGAATAAAGTTACTACATATTAACAATTTAACATACCTATTTGGAAAACCTATCTCCCCCCGCCCTCCCGAACTCCGTTCATGCCAGCACACGTAGCACGGCGGAACCCCCATGCAATATGATGCTTACGCCAATCGGCCCATGCCCATATGCTCATGCCCATGCTCATACCATGCATGTGTATTACATGCGGCGTATCAATCATGCAACCCCCACCAGGCACATCATTCAGTACCTGTTTTTTTTCCTTCTCTACGCCACTCCTCGGGAGTCTCCCCGCTGCACAAGTCCAGCAACAGGCTGGATAGGGATCATAGGGGGGCAGAGGGGGGTAAGTCGAGAGAAAGGGGGAGCATACGAATAAAAGGGGAAAGGAAAAAAAGAAAAGAAAATGGGCCAGAAAATATGAGAGATTCCCCGACACTAATGCACAAGACACAGGGCGAATGTCAATGCATGTCATTTTTTTTTGGTCCCTCCATGTCCGAGATTCGAGCGAGATCCGGGCCAGATGGGGTACCTACATACGGTTTTAAACATTCGTAGTACCTAGGTATGTACCTAGATGGCTGGATGGGATGCGACGCTCGTTCAGGGGATGGCGGTGGCTGTAGGGTGCTGGGATGTGCTATAACAGACGCGTTGCCGGTTTCTGCGGTTTTTTTTGTTTGACCTGTTGTTATCAGGTCTTGTCTCTGTTTTGTACTTTGTTTATTTCTCGAAGTTCTTGTTTGAGATTTTCTTAAAGCTTAAGCGACTTCTTCAGTGGCGCCTTATTTGGAAAGTCTGGGCATAAACAGTTGGCTGACTTGATGTTCTCTGGAGTCTGGTGAAGGCCCAAACTGCGAGACGTCTAGCAGAGTGTCTCCGTAAGAAGATACTTTCAATACCCTTAACTTAACCTAAACCCCTACACTGGCCCCCTGGCTGTGCGAATGAGCGCTAATATTGTTAGCCTTGTACACCTGTACTCCGTACATATGTACGTATGTAGATGGGAGCGAAGTTCGGTACACACCGGAGTACGCCACTCGGATCGGACGCAAGGCCCCACAAACTACCGAATGCGGGGCCCTCGTGCCGGGCCAGCCCCCCCTTCCGTGGCCAATCCTTACTAGCTCATCTACGGACCGGCGGGCTTGGACAAAAGGGACTTGATCTTGTACAAAATGGGACAAAAGACGACGAAGGACCCGTGCATCATCGCCCGCGGAGATGGCCACATATGGTGATTGAAGCCAAATAGGAAAAAGCCATGACCAGCAAGATGTTCTGCAAAGAATCATTGACAGACAGCAATACGAGGACCCAAAGGGTGGCCGACTACGGGTCCGCATCCCCCTGCAAGCCCCCCATACAACAGCCCATCTTTCGTTCTTCCCAGAGCAAACAAAGCGGCTCGGGGCTCGGGTCATCTAATCGTCGACCTGGGCAATCCCATTAGCGGTCCGAAGGCTCACTTCATGTCACGTGCTCCTCATCTTCCTTGCCCGTTGATGGCGACTTGGAGTGACATGATGACTTCAGAAACGAATGCTTTTAAGTGCTTCATCGCGTACCCTACGCCTTTGGCGAATCACTACATATCAAAAATACACAACAACAACAACAACAACAACAACAACATCGAGCTCAAAACAAAGGAACATGGGGCTTGGGCGTTTGATCGACGGAAATTGAGTAATAGCTATGATCTCAGTCAAACTACTGTTGCGATAAGTGCGATGTGTCTCTTAGTCACAAAGGCAATTATTGGTATTTCGATACTGAGCCAACTTGCGCAATAAACCTTTGCTCGTTATCAAGCGCAAGAAAAAGTTTGATCTTAGGCGAAGTCGGCAGTGCAGGAAGATTCGTTCTCAACAAGCACGCCGTGCGGTTACTCCGATGTTCCTCCCTCTATGTCACGGCGGCGATCGGCGGAACTTTCTGTCGTACGCCAATTTTGCGGGCGCGATGATGTACTCCTCGTAAAGGCTGCGACATGATTGGGTGCAGCCCCCTGTCAACCCCCTGTCGGTGACATGAAGTGAGCCTTCGGACCGCTAATGGGATTGCATGTCCCCCTGGTCCTTATTCCCATGGGTCCAAACTGGTGAAGCTATAGCAAGCACAATGCAAGAAAATACCGCACCGTGGCCACATGTGCGTAGGTTCGTTACTCGTAAGTAGGGAGGGCTTGTCTCTGAGTCGTGGGCAAATGGGAGAACTAAGAAAGAAAGAGTAAAGATCCCAGTCGAGGCTAAATAAAGAGCGACGACAAAAGAGCAAAGAAAGTAAGGATGGACAATGAAGATGAAGAACGAATGAAAGACAAAAGCAAAAAAAGGGGTATAAAGAAGAAAAGAAAAGAATAAAATTGAGAAGGAAAGAAGGAGTTTGAAGAAGTGCAAAAAGGAAAAAAAAAACAAGGAAATGCAAAGGAAAGGCGGGGAAAGAAGGCTTATACGATATGTACATACTCCGTGCTCGAAAAGGCAGCACAATTGGTCGCAGCTGATCTGCAGACTATCACACACAGAGAAATACAATGTGGGGTCTGGAGACTTGCATTGGACGAGGAGGACTTGAGTTTTCTTGAATTGGAAGTTGAACAAGCTGTTGTCCTGCACGGAAGACAAGGGAGCGCATGTCGCATGGCGTCTCCAGGACTTTGCATGTGCTTAAGCCCTAGCGCGTGGGAACTTGGAAGCTCGGAATGGCATCTTGTGAGCCGACAGCAATGAACTAGGTATAGTCTATGATAGGCAAAGACTGAATTTCCTCCATCATGGTGAATGTCTGTTTTCAAGTCGTGTCGCCAATCGCTTGCAGCGAATGCAGTGATGCACCAGCGCAACTAGGCAGGTAAGGCAGGCAAAAGCACAAGGAGCTCAAAAGAGCTTTACTTGGATGCTTCCAAGAGCAGTGATAAAGACAAGGACAAAGGGAAGGAAAGAACAAGGTCGATAGATTTCACCTAATCTCCTTGCCTTTCGGGATTAGGGGAACAAGGTTCGTCGCATGCCAAGGACGAGCGATGCCCTGCTCATGCGTCTCCGTACGCCCGCGCCGCATGGCGTACACTTACTCCGTAGGTACTCCGTATGAGCATCAGCGGCATTTGCGTTCTGCTCCCCTTTCTGCCTCCCGCCGTCCCGCGATCGAGATATGTGATCATGATGGCTCCATGGAGAAGCAGATGTCAAACACTGGAGACCTCGGCGGCAAAGCACGGCAGCTTAGGGCTCGGGGTCGGCTCCGGCTCGTCGCTCTTGTCTCTAACACGTCCTGTCTGGCGTGTTGCAGTCTATAGACTTGTTTGTTGTACTCCGCACGGAGTAGTTATGCCATGGATCCGATGTCGTTATGCGCCTCCTCACATGCCAGCCACATGCATGCGCGGGGTGGAAACCCGGATTTACTGCATGAGCAAAAAACGGCGGCGCTTCAGGCAGCCGCTTGCTTCAGGTTCAGCTTCGGGTTCAAGTCGGCATTCCAAGTCGCATCCGTTGTCGAAACGCCAGCCTGCCCTGCCCTAGCCTTGCCGGAATAGGCAACTGCAGGCGACGACGAGAAACAAAAGCAAATCAGAGACAAAATAAAGCTTAAATCGGCCATTGCAGAACCGGTTGGTGAATGCGTGGAGCGGGAGGGCGGCTGTAGCCTGTAGCCTGTTTGCTGGTACGCATGTACATACAGTAGGTATGTATTTCATGTCGCAAAGAGTACTCCGTACCTGCTGGGTTAATAACCGAACCGACTGATCATGGGATTAAGCGTAAACCGATCTGGTCTCTGCATCGTCTGAAATTGTGCTTGGAAAGCAGGCCATTTGTCTGTATGTGTCTCCTTTGCGCAACCCCAGCTCAGGCTGAATGACCATCTTAGATTTGCCCTTCGACCACACTTCTCCAGTAGCTAGGTATTCAAGCGGACCTCAGACTTCCCGAAAACGAAACCTTATTCGGTAGCCATCTGGACCCCAGGTGAGAGACTTTTCTTCTATACAAAGAAACTTGTCATCATGATGCTTCAAAATGTCTTTTCTCTGTGACAAGGTGGCTTAGACATTGATTTGCTGCTGGTTCGGAACGATATTGTGCGGCTCAGTTCATTCGTGTTCAAGTAGGTTGCAGGTCCATACATTGTATATCGCAACCTCAATTGTACTGGAGCCTTTCCATCCTTGGCGAAAGACGCATAACACAATCAGGGGTGGTCTGGAATACGACCTTGTCAAGGACGATATTTCATGCTTCCGGAGCATCTTCTAGACTTCTGACAAGTTGTCCACAAAGGCGAATAATCTATCAAACGCTGGCCCCAGGCCGACGTGGCTTGAGATCTCCGTACCAAGAAATACCAAGAAACTGGCCCTGAATAAGCGACTAGAAATAAACGTAATATTGCGTCCGTTGACCGTTAATAAATAGGTAGGTAGGTAAAGAAGAGAAAGTAAAATATATACCCAGCCGCCTTCGTCAATGGGTCTCGATGAGCGGGAGGAAGGTTTGGTGAGGAGCAGGGGGGTAATTCTGAATGGAGACTCTCAGTGTACAGATCAAGATGGCCTCTCAACCGAGCCCTTTCAAGCGAATCAAGTATTTTGTGTGTGATGCGGAAATGAACCTCTGCGTGTTCCGTTGAATGATTCGGTTCTTCCAAAACAAAGAGGCGTGGGCCCGGCTTGTTGATAACGAGACGGGGTGGCCGTGTAAACGTATATACACGCCAGGTAAATATGCAGCCAATTGCTCGTCTCTGCCGCTAGAGCTGCAGCAGCCTGAAGAATGAAATAGGTACAATTACATTCATGTACTCTGTACGTAGTACATACACATACATGATACACATCAGATCAGAGCCAGAGTCTACGGAGTACCTACATTGTCAATGGGTCATGAGGGAGGGAGACACGGCAGCCCATGATTCTGTGCTCATATGCGTGCATGCGTACCGTGGGGGTGCGTAATTGTCCATGTCCCGTACCAGTTTAGTTTGTCTTGGAATGTATGAGCACTTGCCGGTCACTCCGGTTATCGAAATAGGTATGTACCTACCTGAGCTTGCGTACGTCGTACCGGAGGAGCATCCATGGCCTTAATATCAATCGAGTAGGTGGCGCAGCTATCTCGACTTCCTTTATTGTACCCTGTCCCTTTTTCTAGTACTCCGTAATTACTAATATGCGTTTTATTACGGTCACTGGTTGATATTTTCTCATACACGTCAGTCTTGGCTGAAATTTTGTCTTCATCATTGCAGAATCATGTCACACACCTATGTGGCTGCTTCATGTTTTTGGTATCAATGCGGCAAGTCGAACTTGGACCATCGCAATGTCTGTCGTCTTTACGGGGTGCTGCCAGACTAGCATGCAGCTCTACCGCCCACTCACTTTCCTCTTTTTTCGTCGAGGTAACTGACATGTGTGCCGTAATCACGATGAGTCAAGAGCCAGGCAATCAATCAGTCGTGTTGTAATACGGCCCGAGGATCGATTGCATCGATTTTCTGAGGAAGCTGGTGGCATCAGTCTTTCGGCCGTACGGAGTAGTCCGCTTTGGCCGGGACATATCCGCTCGTCAGAGGACTGACATGGCCGGCTACTGGTAACTGAATCACTGATCGATTGCCTGAGAGTGGATGGATGAATCTGAACCCCGTTTCGCTGTTCTTGGCCATACTGATCTGCAGTTTTGTAATTTGCAGTATGCAACTTGAATTCGAATCCCGTTGTTATTTGATCGTTCACGTCAAGTATCCTGTGACCTGTGGGTCTGATGATCGAAGTTGAAACTTGCCGTCTTCTTCGGCGCCGTCCCTTTCTCATCCGAGTGAAACTTGGCTCGGTCCCGAAGGTACGGAGGCCCAATGGCCACTGTATCACTTCGCTTGCCGGAGATTCTGTCTCATAAAAAGTCATGATCCTTCATTCCTCAGTCAGATGCGCGCGTGTGGCCTAACCGCTTTGTTTATCCGAACGCTCACCCAAGGTTGCATTCCACCTTGCGTCAGTGACCACTGACAAGCGCCATATGCCCGTTGTAGGCTGTAGCCATTCGAATGTTTTGTGGGTTTTCGGCTTCCAGTACCATGGCAACAGAAGGCCTGAAACAACGAAGCACGATTGCATTGCTATCATCTCGCAAAATGACATGCGCGCTTATTGAACTTCGCTTCGACACATTCTGATCACCCAGTAGCGATTTGCAGCATGTCTCAAATCCCACATCTCAGAATGTGCCGAATCTTCTACTCTGTTTTGCACAAGTCTCATCCCAGCCGTGAGGGAACGCATGTCCTGTTTTCTTTTCGTTTTTCTTTTTTTTCGGCCCGAGACGAAACTCGAACCCTCTGCAACATGGAGGCGCCTCGATAATCAAGTCTAGAACAATTGTCAATCAGTATCATGCCACATGTGACAAGTCCCTTGCCCCGGTCCTGTTTCTATTCTTATGATTAACATAATAATATGCCGCGATCACGAAATACCCAACCACTTTGCTGGTTACCGTTGTCACCGTGAGTCGTACGAAAAATGGCATACGCCGATTGCATGGAATTGATTCGCCCACGGAGCAGCCATCAGTCAGGTCTCTGGAGAGACTTGGGATTTCCCGAGCAGTAGCAATAGGCTTGAGACAATCGGTGCAGTACAGACCAACTTTCTCGGCACGCAACCCCACACTTCGGGATGGTGGTTGGGAGGACATGGGAGGTCTGAGTGGCACAGAGAACGGCAGCGGAAAGCACAGTAAGGAACTGGACGGGCCGGAGCAGCAGACGAAGAGAGGTACAAAAAAGCAGTGAAGGCCCATGGCGATATGATGTTGAACTTGGTTATGCCTGTGGCCTGGATCCTCCAAGGGATTTCGGCCGACAGGTGAAGCAAGTACACCGAGGTACTCGGAGCGTTGCGCTAACCTCTGTGTAGAAAGTGAGGAGAAGCAAAAGGTGGGGGAGGAGGGGGGTGAGAAAGTGTAGAGTGCGGCAGGTGCATTCGAGACATCACAGATCGGCACCCCATTGGGTCAGCGGGTAGGCCACCGGCTGCCCCTACCCCTAGGTAGGCTAACTTTCGGCCAAGATTTGCGAAGATTTGCGTTGCGCCAATCACATCGACACAACACCATAATCGGACTCGCTGATGGGACCCTTTGACTGCCAGATTATCAGAGCAGCTGCGGGTGGCCTTTCTCATGATAATGCTGGCAATGTATGCAGTCGGTCATGCTCTTCATGCCGGAAGCAAAAGTCGTCTGCTATGCTTGATAAAGATCGCATTCATATATCTATGCAATCTCTTTATAAATTATGGCCGAGATATCCTGATTGGAGAGACGATTGATAAACGCTCGAAGCGCAAGATTCATGATGACGTCCACGACTGCCTACAGCAATACTCATGCGCTTTCTTCGCAGGCGTCTGAGAAGGTGGAAATCAAGTTCGTACGGAGGTACATGACCATCAATATCTGATGACGGATCTGATAGTCTATACTGATACGAAACTGTGCACAGCAGGAGTAGTGGTGTCCTGCATCAGCTGAGGGCAATCCAGGAAGTCGTCTCCGAATTATCTGCGCTGGCTGGAAGCGAAGCATTACACTATTGAACGCACAAATTCTCCGATGACAGTGTTTGAGCAGCGGAAATTTGGCCTGTTCCGGTGAGTAGAAAAGTGGATGGACAATATCTTTCAACTTTGCTGTAATGGAGCAGCACATGAAAGAATCCTTCATGATCATGGACATGGACAATGATTCTGTCACGCTTGACACCAACGACCATGTCAAGACTTCAAGACCCATTAGACTAAGCCAAGGCGTACAAGGTCGTACATACGGCGGGTCCCACGGGAAGTAACCCAGAGGCCGACAGCAGGCCGGGTAAAAACAGACGCACTTTGGGTGGCTTTGTGCGAGTGGAATGGCGAGATCTGGCAAGCTCAACGGTTGCACCATCCCTGGTGGTTACATCGCAACGGCGCCATGTTGACCACCCGACGTAAAATATATCCTGGTTCGGCCGAGTGTGCGCAAGTTGTGGCAAAGCCAAGTCTCAACAACGACACTCGCAACTTGTAAGAGAAGTGAACAGTGAGGAGAGCACTGGACTAGCTGTCCTTGACTGGTGACGCAAGAGCATGCCCCAGACGTGATCCGCGGTATTAACTTGGGACCCTTGGGCCAGGAGAAGAAGAATTTCCTTGAAGCAGTTATCCATTGAACCTTGACAGGCGAAGGGAAGAAAGCGATCGGCTATGGCGTAGCGCTAGTACCTGATGTACAAAACAGAAGGGGGCCCTGGTGGATCTAAACGGCGAGCATTCCGGATGTTACTTTGCTGGTCGATTAAGTTTTGCGGACAGGCTGCAAGGCTGCGTCGGGTGGATGATTCCGCGGGCAGTAATTGGAGATAGAAAGCATACGGAGTACGACTCGATTTTGAGTCGACTTTCTGATGAGCGTTGGCGACTTCGTCCTGGCCTGATTTCAGCATTCGTCACGTAGGACCAAGGAGCCCAACGTGATGCCTCATATTCGTAAGTCGGAGCGAAGAGATCAAGGGTCAAGATGTCAAGCGAATCGGGGCCCTACCAAATGATCTTTTGTCTGTATGCCTGTTGCGTTGTGCGTATCGCGCGTCGGATATCGCGCACCGGATCGCGCACCGGATCGCGCATCGGCCAACTGCTGCCCCTTCGCCCCTCGACGACAACACAGGCAAGGTCGACGGTTCGTGCTTCACGACGAAATGAACTCTCGGGCACGAGTTGCCTCGCAGCCTCGTCGACGTGAAACGACCGCAAAGTTGGCATGTGTGTACACTGTAAATGGCTTCAGCCAGCGCCGCCCCTTGCTCCATCCATCGGCATTGCGGCATGCCTGGGCCCAGGCACAAGGAAAAAGAAAGGAGGTCGGCTGTTCAAATGGCGACCATGTGCATGTGCGTCCAGCCAAGCGAAATGCGGTGCCGCTTGCCAGGGTGGGTGGCTCCTGCCGTTTGCAACACCAGCCACAGCCAATCCATTCAAAGGTTAGATGTCACTTACAGGGGGCACAGGCGCTCGCTCGCCTGTGATTGGAGCCCGCAAGTCAAATTATGGAGTTTTTTCTCTCCTTCCCGAGTTCCATCTCCCGTCTTTTTCCTTCTCTTTTTTCCGTGGCTTTCGAAATGGCCGTCTGTCAAGCAACCTCACCTCGTGTCTTTTGTCATGCGGCATCCACACCCTTACACATTCCTCATTTTTGATTCCTGGCCATCCAACTGCCATCGTCTTTTGTCTCGGCAACCTTCCAGTAAACACTCTACTTCAAACCTCGGCCGCGGCGCGATGAGCTTGGTTTTTTTTTTGGGATATCTGTACGGAGTATGTATGTACATACATACCTCCTACGTGCCAGCTTGTTTTTTGGCCCCACCTCTTCATCGGCATACTTTCAATACCGCCCCCACACCGATCTGAGATGAGAGCGATCAAGGGCCAGCGCTCTTGGTGAGAACTGGCGAGTTCGAGCTCAGTGGCGGAACCAAGGTCCATTTGGCGGCTGACTCAGTGCTCCGCGGCATCAGTTTTCGCTTAGGATGCTGATGTGCCCAGGATACAGATAAGCAGAACGCCACTAGCCACGAGACCAATCCAGCAACTTGTGAACACAGCACTAGCTTCGCTGGGTGTTCTGTTCATGCCAAGTGGAATTCAGCGACCTGCTTCTGCACTAAACGCAATCACGGCGTTGAAGAAACTAGTCGCCGGACTACGGAGTATGTACGGATATGCAGCTCAAGTCGGCTGGAACTTGGATTGCAGATGCACATCAACTCCCTCACTTGTGATTGACGGCAGATCCCGACGCACCTATCCTTGTCTCTGCCATTCGTGACGATGTGCGTATTAGAAGTGGGAATCACATCAATTTGGTCTGGTTTCCGTCTCGCTTTTGCTCCACGGCTCACATGGAGCAGAGAGACGCAGCCAAGGCGCTCTCTGCGTCATTCCCACATGCTCTGGCTGTCTTGTCACCGCACCACGAGATCATGCAGCTAGTTTGGCGACCCTGGCTCCCTTTCTCTCTCATACATGATACACCACACACTCACTGTCACGGCACAGCGCCGACACGTTGGAAACGGCTCCTTCTGGTCCGTTGTCTGAGCCAGTAATTGGGTCTGTGTAAGACCGTTGTTGCGAACCGAAGTACTCAAAGCTCTGCGCGTTGAAGGGACACGCATCGCAATCCATTGCAGCGCTATATGCACTTTGGGGGAGTCAAACCAGCTAGTTTCTCATTTTCCAGACAAATTTTTCTCTGAACGTCAAACCATAAAGGCCGTTCCTCAGCTCGGCCTGGACCATGTTCGTTTCGACTTATATCGGTTATGTAATTCGCTGCCGTTCGCCATGCCTACCGCTCAGCCTATCGAAATCCCCCCAAGTCATGTCAGACGACCCCTCTTCTTTTTGGACCCCTCCGGTACCTACAAGCTACGAAGTACTAATCCGTAGCTCGTGTTCAAATACTCTGTACGGAGTATGATCTACATACTCGTAATTCCGTAGGCCAATAGCCCTTGGCAATGATTTCAGGCCTTGAAGCCTCAGGCGTTGTTGACTGGTACAAGGAGCAGCATAAGTCCTGTTGGCTCTGTGCAAAGTTTACAGTTCGCATTTCCCATCCAAGCTTGGTGAATCACCCACCTGCGCTGGCCACCTTCTATGAATCGGTCAGAGCTGACCAGAGTTGAGAGTCGACACCATATTTGATACAGCGGTTAGACCTGAAATGTAAGGCTCAGCTCTCAAGCCTTGCCTACGTCGTCGTCGTCTTCACACATACATACTTGTATCCGTACATGGGCCTCTGAACAGTGAATACTTTTATGTCCAGTAGGCCGCACCGTACCGATGGACTGCACGTCACAGACCAATGAGGCCACATCTGTGAAGTGCAGGTCAAGGACAAGATAAGGAAGGGTAAGGGGTCACCTTTGGCCGGCCGAGAGAGCGGTAGCCTGCCGGAGAAGATGATTTGGCCTCCATTCCTTACCTGTTCCAGATGAGGTTCAGCCAATTGGTCGTGGGAAGAAGCAGCAGCAGTAGCAGCAGGAAGCAGGCAGCAGGATGTGTGTCTTCATTGGGGATAGCTTGAACGAAAAGAAGAAAAACACAAAAAGAAAACCAGAATGCATGGATTCGAGCAAGGGCCGTCCCCCACCCTCTCGCCAGAATCCCTGCCCTCCATACCCATGCATCCTTGCCGAAGCAAGTACTCCGTAGGTACTGAGGAGGTGGCTTATGACGATTCGGGGCGCTCTACTTCTTCGTTCGACCAATACTTACACATCACCGCTGGCGCGTTGAGAAAGCCTCCATGTCCAACTTACTCCGTACGGAGTAGATAGAGCGAATCTTTTTGTTTCTGTCGCTTCTCAACGCATTGAAGGACCACTGTGCGTTTTTTGTGCTCGGTCAAGGTCCGGGCATTTGCAATCATGGCGAGCGGACGGGTCGATCATTTGTAGAACCATGCCATCGGCATCTGCACGAGGTCGAATGCTCTCGGCTGGCGCGAACCCACATATGCTACACAAGGAGCGGGATAATACTATTGAGTTCCATAGCCTACAACCCGAGGCGCATCATCTCTACTGAGAAGTTTGTCCATGTTCGTGGGGGCGACCGCTCTTGATGCTACATACCTACCTGCAAGCACTCCGCATCTGTGTATCGTCGCAAGCCGCAACACCGTATCGGCCGAGTCTTGCTATATCAACCACTGAATGACCGAACGGGCGTGTTCTGCGAAGTAGGATGGCTATGCTTGTTTACCCTGTGAAGAATTGACCTGACAAAAGGGCGAGAAGGAGCGCGGGAAGAGGGCGGGGAGAAGGGCAGCACAACAACACGACAGGAAAGCCCGAAAACCTGGCCATTTCATGAAAGGCGCCGAGCTTTCAAGTCCATCTGATGCCTACCGCCAATGACGTTGCCACTGGCCCCGCTGACTTGTGAATATTACGACATGCGAAGGCAGTCTACCTATTGGAATTTGGCCCTTGGATCACCACGACTGCTGTCTCAACGGCCGCCAGCTTCTAGAAGAAGTTTCATGCCATTCAGGAATCAGCGTGATTATCTCTACATACATGGCTCCTCCGTTATTGCGCTTGCTATTACAGTTTAGCTTATGGTGCCGCGATGTGCGCTTAAGCTACGACGCTTTTGAAGCCTAAAACGGAGCAGACCCTTTGGCTACGGCCACCAGGTAGGTATCTAATTCTACCAGGTACCGGCGTGATAGTCTTCATTAGTTCTCGCGCGACCCACAGCGTGGCCCCCGTTGCGTTGTCTCGTCTCGTCTTGTCTATCCGTACGCAATTGGGTCGAAGTCAGTTCTGCACTGATGGACACGCTACAGACAATTCAGTCACGACTCACGGCTGCGAGGCGCGTGGCTGTCTACGTATTCGGCCTTGGCCTTGTCTTTAGCAAAAAAAGACTCATGATGGATATCCCCCACCTACCTTTGGCCTCGCACGATGGGGTCTTCACTTCGGCAAACATTCGATAGGTCAACGGCCAGGGGCGTGTTCTCGTGCATGTCCGTATGCCAGGACGGAAAAAAGGTGTCGAACGGTGGCCGCCCCCTGTAGCACAGCACGGGAGTAGGTATGTACTGTGTGCTGTGCACACGCTGTGCTCAGGCTCCTACGGAGTACAGCACTCAAGATGTCTTGGCCACAGCAACGGCTGCAGTTCCCGCACGGTCGGACTTGATCTCGCCCCCAACGTAACGGTCCATCTGTCATGGACAACATTTGGGGCTCCGAGTTTCTTGATGAAGGCCAAGCAGGACGAACCCCATTGTCGTTGCAACGGACGCGGCAGCTTGGATTTGAAAATCCTCGCCTTGCCTGCTCAAGACACTTCACTCATGACACCACCCTCAGCTGAGGCGAGACATGATTGCTGTTGGGCACGAGGCTTGGAGGTTTGCCTGCCTGGCCATTGGGGCCCAGGCCCCTCTTGTTCATCTCCTTCCGAGAATAGACATGCACAGAAGAGCAGACGGATTGCATAGGCCGTTGAGTGTGTGCCTATACTGCGTACCGTGACTGTATCATTTCATACAGATCGGGTGGCAACATTGGAGCAGAGCAGGAGGGAGTGTGTCCGGATCGATGCTAGCACGGTGGCCCGTTCGACCAGGCCATGGCGCGCCTGTTTAGTTTCAAGTTGCTTCAGACGCCGAAGCAGCGACTCCATTTTATTTGCAATTCCTAGCTCCCGTTCCTGGCTGCTAAGGCCGGCCCTGGTCGACATATCCCAAAAGGTGCCCCGGCCCAGTGCCGGGCCTTTTGGCACCACACACCCCTCCACAGCATCCACAGGCATCCACAGCATCTGCCGTCCTGGGGGAGGATCCCTCGGTGTGTACAAGTAAAACGACTCACCCGCAAAGCTCTCCCCGACTGATGGCGACCACACTTTAATCAGCCTTCCTCCCATTCGTTGTACATACTGTACATTGTACCGTTTCTTATATGAGTCGGACATAGAAGCATCTGTTTCTCTCTCACGCACGATTCAATTCGTGAAAAGCTAAAGAGCCACAGCTCATCGCCGCCTCATTGTCGATATCAAGCTTCAGACTCAAAATCATCATCCACACAACAACGTGGCCCTTGCCCTCGTGTTACATTCTATATACATATCGCTATCACGAACCGGTACAATCACATACCAAGCTTGAATACATCGACGAGACATCAAGAAGAGCTTTGTTTGCTAAGGCCTCACGCTCCTGGCATAGGCAGACATTGTTCCACCACTGACCCGCCGCTTCTATACTGACGACAAAGTCGAAGTTTTTCGCAACGACGTGCGCCTTATGACTACAACAGCATACACAGCAAGCAGTATGACGGAAATTCGAGGAGAGCCGTCCGGTCTATGGCCCAGCTATGGAGGATCCTCGCACCTCCCCAACCGAATGGGAAGCATGGACTCTATTCATGGTTCTGCATCGTCACATCTCTCGTCAAGGCCACGAGGAGAGATGGAACACCCTTACTCTTCTTATAGCCGGTACCCCCAGGACGACTCTACTTCATATGAGCGATCATATCCTGGCGTAAAAAGAACCTTCGCGCAATCCGAGCAGCCAGCATATCAAGAAATTATTCATGATATGAGGGATGAAGGAACAAGGATTACAATGAACCAAGAGCACAAATTGTTGTACTTTCGACGTTCACATGAGAAGTCCACCGTTGTTGACCAACATGGCCGTGTACAACATCTCGAGCTATCCGCGCAATTGCACGGCATGTTTTTCCTGTCTGAGATGGCAGCCAGCTCAAATGACGGTTCTGCGCTCCAGCCTGAGCTCACTTGCTACCGGCGCAATCTGTTCCAGATCAGTGGCTCATTGGTCATGCCGCGAGGACAACTGTCCGTTGTCAATGAAGCGAACGAGACACGTCCAGTGAATAATTTGGAGGTGTCTGTATCTGCCATAGAATCCGTCGACGGAAACCCAGTCCGCCTCATTGTCATTCCCTGGAAGACCCCTCCACCTAACTCTCCGGAAATCAGCCAGGGGCCAGACCAAGAACCCTCGGCCTTGCCTCTAATTCCATTTGACGATGGAGGATCAGAAGCTGAAGGAGAGTTTGCCGTTTATCCAATAGGCTGGCGTCGTCTCCAATTCAGGATGTAAGTTGTCGAGTGCAGAAAGCTTCATTCTTTTTTCTCGCTTTTCGCCGGCCTGGCTCTACAACGTATTCTAACAACACTCTTAGAGCAACTGCCAATAATGGACGAAGAAAGGAGCTCCAACAACACTTTGTTCTGCATCTAAAGGTGCTTGGCACGTTACCTGACAACACCAAGGTTACTCTAGCAGAATCCACAACAGCCCCGATCGTTGTCCGTGGCCGAAGTCCGCGGAATTTCCAGGCTCGTAAAGAGATTCCCCTTTTAGGTTCCAGCGCCGGCTCAAGAGGCCAAGCATTGGTGGAGACCGGTGTCGGAATAGTTGCCAGCGCTCTGAGTCTTAACAAAGACGGCAAGGCAAGGAGTATGGACATGCAGGTGCCCAGGTCTGACTTCAGCTTCACCCCGAAGTCACACAATGGAGGCATGAATGCGATGAGATCAAAGTATGTCATTAGCGGAGTGAAGATGGAAATGCATTTAAGCTGACTTGGCTTCTCACCCACCAGTTCTTACCCTTCCTGGCACTCGCAAGTCTCGTCGAGTATGGCGCCGGACTCATATTCAAAACTGCCTCTCTCGGGATCTTCTAGCTTCACCAATGAAGCACAAGAGCTCCCGATTCACTCTTCGATATCCCCGACTGTACCTCTCCCACTGACGGGAGCAGAACACGGTCAATCAGGCCTGCGGTCGCAATACAGCTACGCAGGCACGTCGACATCGCAGATTCCCGGCAGTACTGTGACGATGGGCTCCGACAGTTCGTTCACCATGCCTCGATACATGGACGGTAATCCTAGACCCAGCAAAAGCCCGCGGAACCAGGGTCAGCAATCTGTGGAAGGGCCTGACTACAGGTACAACAACTTCCGCAGCATGAGCAGCAGTGGTGTAGGTGATGTTTCCCCGGGGGGCGCCCCTTCCACTGGCAGGGATTACTATCCTTCATCGAGTACATGGACGACGACGGCTGGTGAATCAAATTCCAGCCTGTCGTATGCCAGCCACGATGGGAGGGCGTATTCTGGAGTTGCGCCGCTAAAGCAGGAAACTCCGTCATATAGTAGTAGTGCTCGTGCATCTTTCGACAGCATGAACAACTACTCATGGACTCCATCATAAATGGACCATGAGCATGGACGAACCGCCAAGCAAGCGACTTCTTCTCAAGCCGGCTGGTTGATGAACTCATTCCAACGATTCAGCTGGGCCTGGAAGTCCTGAAATGGCGTGCTTGAGTGAGCTCGCAACTCGTGTATTTTTTTTTTCTTGTTATTTCTCTTCTTGGCTTAGCTCTGCTCCGAAACACGGAGCATTCCCACATACTCAGCGGTGTGGCATTCATATTTTTTTTCGCTGCGAGGTTATTGATTTTTGACGCTCTTCTACCTCGCAACCAGCTGTCGGCGTGATGAGCAAGTTTTTTTCCCGCACCGGGTCAGCGTCTGGGAAGAACGTCCGGTACGGAAAGAAAGTTTGCGAATTACGCCGACAAGAGCTCTTTGCAATTGCGAGGTACTTGGAGTCTACATTGGCACGAGGATAATTTTGCACTGGAAAGCGCGTAGGAAAGTTGTAAGAAAAGGTGAAGGAAAGTCTCTCAAGTCTGGGCGGAAATGGCGGATGGAGTTTATGAGTGGGCTCTTTTTGCTCCGCCGCCGTACTTTTACTGTCATGGTGAGGAAAACAGACCCACCAAATTTGTATATATGCATGCATGATGCATCTGCGGAGTATAGAGTACCCGTCTGGCTCTTTTTTCACAGCATGCTTCAACGGTTCGTTGCATGGATTAGAGTTTAATATTCTGCGGTGGACTGGGCCTTGTAAGTTATGGTCTGATGGGAAAATTCTGTAATGATATGCTTGGATGAAGCGGGGGACGCAGGTGACAGGTCACGCAGGGTGGGAACACGGAGCTTTTTGGAGGCTGCTGCAGGCATACGGAGTAGCTTTTTGTTAAAAAAAAGAAAACAATCTGCCTCTCCGCGGCTTTTGGAAATTGGGGCATGATTGGATGGGCCGCGGGCGTGGGGGAACTTGACGAATATGTGCTGGGATTACGCTCCGTAGTGTATGATGTATCTGTCTTGACTCTTGTATCGTCTCTCTTGATGAGTCTTTACCCTTAGTGTCTTACTTTCCACTTTGTACATCTTCATAAATCGAAGTACTTTCCAATGATCAACCGAATCTTATGCATCGCACAATGTATGCCTACTATATTACTGCTGGTTGCGGATACCCATGTACCTAAAAGCTACGAGGAGGTCGTTTACGGTTTTTCTATTCCTCGAGCATGCACGTAGAGAAGTGAATGTTTTTTTTTGGCAGCTTTACGGATATGCCGTCGCTCAAGGATGCGGAGTGCTCTCAGTGGCAAGCGACGAGTAAAAGCAAATTCATGGTCCGTTTGACGCAACATGAAAGCGGCGAACAACTACCTTTCTGATCCCATGATTCCATGAACCCATATCGGTGATGATGGCGGTCAGTACCTACTTACTTGAACCTCGGATAACGGGTGGGAAGCCCTTGTATTCGTCGCGCATTGCATTTGCCGGTGTAAATGGCCGCTGGCGCCAAGTGCAACAACAATTTTTCATAGCAAAATAATGAATTCTGGAATGTCGAATTTGCTGACGCGTTGGCGGCACTCTTGGAGTTGGAACACCCTGCGCAAGAAATATGTAAGCGGAGATGGTATTCCTGAAGCCGTGATCAACGGGGACGTTGAAACTTGAGCGCCTTCATTTGCATCTATGATACGGCGCGTGGCGCCGTTACATACGGATACGGGGCCCGAGATCGCGGGCCTTGCCCCCTGGGCAGTGGGAACGCCACTTATTAACAAAGTGACTTTTGTCGGTCGACGGAAGAATACGCCAGACTGAACAGCCTGGGGAGCCTGTTTAAAGTAACCTTTCAGTGAAGCGAGTAATAGCGATGATCCTGAGTCTATAGGCTATTTTGGCCATGTACGATTCTCCCGATTTGCCATCGAACGCGATTGCTGGCATCGTGTTTCGTGAAGGATTCAACCCCGACCGGTTAGGGGGGGTTCCAGGGTCGGCGGGAGTGGCCGGTTAGCGGGACTACCCGACTTGAGCGCTACGTTGTTACGGAGCATGTACATGTACTCCGTACACAGTACATACATATGTACACAGTTGCCGCTCTAATATTTTTCCGTGGCATCCCTACCTTCGCGCGTGACCCCCCTTTTGTATAAGATTGTGTAAAAGCTTCTACGCCGGCCCACAAGCTTCTGCGGGCCCAAAAGCTTCGGCAA
>SRPS01000090.1:0-95238 GCA_018360175.1 Claviceps arundinis | reverse complement strand
GGGGGGGGGACGTTTCAAAAAGAATGGCTGGACAGTGGACAGTGGACACACAAGATGGTTCTGAATTTCTGTGACGCGCAGGCGTGCACCCGTTTTCTCATTCTTCGATTGGTGTTGTGTGTACGGAGTAGGAGGTATTATTGTTGTTCTTGTTGGAGTGATTCATTTGATACGCCCGAGTGTTTTGGCTTCGCTTTTTGAGTATGGCATGTACTCCGTATGTACTCTTTTTGAAGGTATGTATCGAGAGAACTTGGTTTAGATAAGCGGGCAGCGGGCTTTCAACTTTGCAAGTTGGTTACAAGGGGAAACGCACTTTCAAGTTTTCCATACCAGACGAGACACGAAACGAATAGCCCGCTACCTGGAATGGGAATAGGAATTCCGAATTCGTCGGGGTTTTGTTTCGGTTTCGTCTTTTGGAGTTAGAAGCGCGGCGCGCCGTGTTCTCGAGTGACTAACTTAGGTACATATTTACCTACAACGGGCCGTCTTGACTCTTGGTGGCTTCGGGATCAATGCACAATGAGTCAATGACGCATAGCCTACTAGGTATGTAGAGGTTTCGTCCCCGCGAACGACAATACGGAGTACATGAAGACAAAAAAACAAGGGGTAAAGGTGGGGGGCCGTTGTAACTTGTCAGGTACCTATCTTGAAACAAAACCTTCCTGAGCCCCTGTTCCGTCCCTGTTGGTATCGCAGCTTGCCGTCAACAAGACCCAAGACTCAAGAGAGATACGGAGTATGTATACTCGAAGTGAGGTGGGACTTACGAGGGAGTCGGGACCCGGAGGGGTGACTGAATCGCTTGTTCAGTTGACAGTGCCCCCCCCCCCCCCCCTCGTCATCAATCTCAACGATTTATTCTCGAAGCATGATGGATGTCTTGTGGTGTGCCGCTACGTCTCGGATGATACCCCCTTTACCCCCTTCTAGAATTCTGGCGATGCTCAACTTCTCCACTTGACCAGCTAGGTCATGTTCCTGGATAACATGGCCTTTTTCAAGTGCATCGTCCACGTAGGCATGTAGGTAGTCACAGATATTCTGGAAGCGAGATGAGGAGCCCGCTACTGTTTCAAGCAAAGAGGGAGTTTGAGTGCCCGACAAGTGGATGAAACGGCCGCGTGAAATTTGATGTCGTCCATCTGCTGGTCTCGTTCGGCTTGTTAATAAATAACTTCAGGGTCATACTGGATGACAGACGATGGAATCCATCGTCTTTAAAGTTTACATGCAGCAAGCTATAGCCAAGAGTCACTATAGTTTGAGAAAAAGAATTGGGGGGAATAGCGCATATATTCTGCGATTCTTCAAGTGTGTCAGAACTCGGAACGTGTAAGACGGGTCAGACCCATGCCAACCTGTGACCTCATGGGCACAAATCCGTTCCAACTTCCCACACGTCTGTTCTTTCCTTCCATTGAATTTCTTGTCCGAGGGATTACTTCAGAATCTACTTTCAAGTTCTTGAAGGACAGTAGGACTATACATAATATGATAATACATCACTGGGGAGTCAGCAGGACCGCTTTTGCCTTTTGGCCTTCCCGGGACAGAATCATCAACTGCTCACTCCCTACGAATTACCGAGACATGCGGCAAAGTCTCCGAAAGAAAAAGTTGAAAGAAAAAGGTGACTCGGTTGTGAGGAAGATTCGTCTTGCCTTGTAACAAGTTACAACAAGAGCTGAGTCCTTGCAGCCTTGCATCAGCTACATATGCGCCTACCCATACGGATGCATAGAAAGATCCCGGCAGTACAAACGCGGGATGGTACATGTATAAATGAATGACCTGCATTTGTAATGTGGCTGCCGAGTTCCGGCGAAGTTCAAGGATGCTTGAAAGCAACAGAGCCATTGATGCATTTTGCTTGTACTCTCAATTCGTTCTTCGTTCCGATTCATGAAATCGCATTCTCGCTCCTGTTACTGTTATACGAGGGCATATTTACTTCATTTGGCATTTTGCATTGCGACAACTCACAATCCTTCGCTCGCGGCATATCCGGATCGAACGCAGCGATCCATCGAATAAAGGAACACAGACCTGATTAGAGACACTGTACACATGGGTAAGCGTAGTGACGTTCAATGACGGAAACACGTTGGATGGGGTTGACAACTTGACTCGAAATCGCTGCATTGACTCTGCGCGCAGCGCGGCTGATAATAGCTCGTCTGAAGGTATCACCAGATCTCACACGAGACAGAAGTCAGACGGAAGAGTACACGACAGGACCCCCCCTTCCGGCAGGCAATATTCTATCATAGTTGATGAATCATATATCAACTATTCCAGCAGCTAATGCCACTCCTTGAAATCTCTTGGTCTTGGTTCATTTCTTTTGGGGATACGTCGTACACCTACGCGTGCTATGGCTCTTTGATTCCTGTGAGCCTCCGCTCCACAGAAAGCATTGGATTTGTGAGTTCGAATATCTTGAAAGATTTCTCTCACGTAACTCTTTTTTGCGTTGCGTTCTCCTTGGCCAGGCTGGACTCTGGTATTGCAAGTGGAAAAGAGCGATGCGAAGACGGGCGCTTCCAAGTTATCAACACGAAGTAGGCGCAGATCAGAACCGACTTGATATCAAGATTGTTTCTTCCTCAGCAACTCATCTGTTTCAGAGGCATATATCAATGATATCATAAAACTCGGCCTGACTTGCCGGGCCCGGGGCTGGTATGACACACGTCGTCGTTAACGGTTATTCCGGGCTCCCTGGGCATCGGGTATGTCCCCAGCACGGGGGAGGCGTGAGAGGCGCGGGAGCGCCTTGGCTGAGACGAACCAAAGTCGACCTCAGACAGAATCCGAAACCTTTTCAGTGTAGGTATGATACGGTTAGCCTCGAGCCAAGACCTCTAAATTGTGGGCGCGCCGCGCGCTGTTTATCCGGAGCAATTGAGGCCTTGTCATGACATCACCAACCTTGAACTTGGCGTCGGCTCGCTCCTCTAATTTTATGCCACAAAGAGGCCCCAATGGCGGGAGAATGAATAAGGCGATATTGTCCGAGTTGACTCTTGAGTAGCAGACTCCAAGGCTCGTATGTTTCGTCATTGTTCTCCACATACCTACTTCTAGACGGCATGTACGGAGTATACAGCATGAAAGCACCAGAACCGTTGATGGTGGTGTACGGATTGGGTGCCTACACATCCCGTGAGCAACAACATAAAAAACACCATTCGAATCCGGTATCGCTGTGCACGCGGCAAGAAAAACGCTGGTACGAGACGTTCCAGGATCAAAGGACAGGCAATGGGACCATGCCACCATAGGCACCTTGGTTAAGGTACATACCTATGCACAAAACAACCCCGACCATGTATGTATAGATCGGGTAGACCTTCCAGCCCTTCATCATGTGTAATAAAACCCGCCTAGTCTGGCAATATCCGCTAGGGGTAAGCGGCAGTTCCCTTCCCTTGAAAAGCGTCGTCAAGGGTCCCCCGTCTGTGTAATGTGCCAAGGGCGCGCGTATGTGCATGTGACGAGTCAAATTTGCATATCGACACGTGGATGCGCTGGACTTCTGTTTCGCAGGCTATGTACCTAGCTTTTTGTGCGCCCGTTGGTCTAGGTATGGCCATTGTGGCGCTGCCCGCGGCATGCTCTTTGTTCGAGTAGGTTGCTAAAACCGTTGTAAACCGTTTAAGAGGATATCGCGGGCGCCGCAAAACACCATGATTCCGTGCTGTCTTGTGTAACACTACAACGGTTTTGTCTATCGTGGCAGATTTAGGTGGTTGTCTCGCTCGACAGTGCAAATCGTATCGGATCCTTTACCTTACTACCTACTCCTGTATCGAATGCTCGACATAAGCGCCCTAGCAGATACGATCTGATGATATCAGATAGAGGCTGACTTGGAAGGTCAGACATGTATTGCTCAAACGATGGCCTGATGTCAAGACAAGTGAGGCCAGCAATCGTATACATGTATGCGAAATCGGGCTCTGGTCGAAGTCCTCGTGTACTCTCCCGTACATCTGTACCACAAGCCTGGTCCTGCCTGGAGACCAGTTATCCTCGTCTTTGGCTGTCTCCCATGTCATGGTTGAGGTCCGAGGATGGGCTGTCATGTTGGACAAACCCGCCCAACCGGGCCGGGCTTGCACATA
Source organism: Claviceps arundinis (assembly GCA_018360175.1). Classification (NCBI taxonomy): domain Eukaryota; kingdom Fungi; phylum Ascomycota; class Sordariomycetes; order Hypocreales; family Clavicipitaceae; genus Claviceps; species Claviceps arundinis. The sequence goes on along the minus strand of SRPS01000090.1, from coordinate 91,102 downwards.
TCCGCGCTCCTCCATGATAGGCTCTCCCTTCTTTGTGCTCTTCTTCTACTTGGTATCATCGAACTACTCCAATTAGGGCCGAGCACATGCCACAAGGTACCTATAACCAAGGGTCCGGCGCTCTTGCACCATCGGACAGTTGTCAGGTAGCCGTAGGTAGACACCTACGCAGTCGTAATGATGAGTTGTGTCAAGTGATGAGAAATGGCGGTGCAGTTCATAGTAGCTCACCGACATTCGCAACTCTGGGCTTAGTATGGCGATATGGCCGACGTACCTAGAGCGAGAGGTCTGTGACGGGTAGGTACTGTAGGTATGTATGTATGTACGTCTTACATCCCCCCCCCCCCCCCCCCGCCATTCGATATCACCCTATCCTGCAAGCTCTTTAGAAAAGTACCAGCCTCACGGCCCCTCGCCCTCTTATTCGTACACGCTGCGTTGTGTCGCAATGTACATGTGCACAACCCGAGGTAGAGCTAGATTTGAGTGACTCTCGGGCCATCCAGCAGCTACCACGATTGCGGGACTGAGATGCCCACGTGAGGTGAGTTCGCAGGGTTTGCCAGGGCTTTGGACAAAGGACAAAGGAATTGATACGGATGTACACTGGTACAGTAATAAGTTGCAAACTTGCAACGATTCGCCTTTGCCTAGTGTTCTGTGCTGTATGACAAAACACACGAGCCAAGTTGTCGAGGACTCAAGTTTGCCATGTCAGCATGGCCTGCATGTCTAGCGAGGTGCACGTGGTATTTCTGCACCACTTGCTCATGAAAACTTCCATGGAATGCAACGCAAGCGCGTGCCGACACGACCTTCATCTGGATCTGGAAATAGGGTAGACAAGGGTGTCCACGACCATGAGAATGGGCAAACATGTTCGAATAGCATGCTTATCCAATACTGGCGGCATAGTAATGCAGTAATACGCCGCTAATACGTAACCATCTCATGAATAGTCCTGACGTTTTGAACTTCAGGGATGTAATGGGTTGAGTCCTCTTCGGCCGCGATGTCGTATGCCAGAGCTCGTGAGTCGTGACCGGCCCAGTTTCAGGGTTGCGAGGTTACGGTGCACTGTGTGCGGTTGGGATAACCGGGCTAACTTCTAAGTGACCTTCTCACAAGCGCGTAGAGATGAGATGAAGAGATGGCAGTCCGCCGTTGTGCAAGGCTGTTTCTGGGTTTATTCCACAGGAGCTCATTATGTCAATATGTACTTCCAGGCAGAATCTTGGGCAACAAAGGGATGCAAACAAGTTTACCTGGAGGCATGTAGGCACCTAATATAAAGGTAGGTCATCATTGTCACAGTGCGCCAACGCCAAATTTGCGTGCAAAGCTAAGCAAAATGCCAGTGGTTGAGGCTGTTTCCCAAAATTGATGAGAATCCGGGAAAAGCAGGCTGACTCTGAGGCACCAAGGGTCCAAGATACGGAGAACCGACATAGAGTAGCTAGGTACCTATGTCTTGACGTAGAACTTAGAATACAAGAAGCCTCGGGGACCTGGGTTGCCCAAGAACACGAGATCTCTGTATCCCTGGTACATGCTGGCTAATACGGAGGAAGTCGCTTTGTATTCCGCATAAAACTCAAGGCGCGACCCAACCCGGACATGGGCTTTAATTGGTGACGTCATCTGTCTTGGCTGATTATGGGTGCCGGTGGAGGCGTCTTGTCGCGCGGCTCCTTGATCTTTGAAGTCAGTGAGGCAGCAGATTCAATCAAGTAGGTACTTTTGCAGCGTTATCTAACCTACTTTTATTAATCAGTCCTCACATAGCATGGAAATAACACAGGTACCTAAGGTACCTACCTACCTGCTGTAGCAATAATGGGGCTATGTACCCCGTACTGTTACATGCACATGCACATGCACATGCACCCACAGGATTTCATCTGTACCTTAGCTTCGCTAAGCAAATCCGAGATCTGGTTGGATCTGACCAGTTCCTGCACCACGCGACGTGCTCCGGCAGCTGCATATGCATGTATGTGTATGTGCTCCGTACTTTATTAATTCCGGGGGCACGCAAAAGTCGGTGAAATACAAGCAGACTGGGCTGGAACTTTGCCCAATGCCAAGTAAGCGTTCTAGATAGCTAGCTGGCTTTGCTTCACATGTTTTACGTATGATGTGATGATATGATGCAAGAACACCATTATTGCAGCAATATTACGTGCGAGTGACGAGTCGGATGTTATGCGCGACCTTGACCAGGGCGAGCATCATTGCAATTCGCGACTGAGCGCTGGACTTGGCGTGTGAAACCTGGCAGCGTGCGAAAATGCAGAGGTGCACAGTGCACGTGAGGCTAGGTAGGTATGTTCGTGCCGAAGAAAACAGCGAGCTCGGGGTTCCCTGGTATCCTTGACTCATCTCGTCGGTTTGGTGGGGAGCTCTACGGAGTAAGCCCCTGTTGCGAAAATCTTCCAGCGTAGGTGATTCTTGGCGCCACGGTTGGATGACCGAATTCATCATCTATATTCGTCGGTTCAGGCTCCGGAAACAAACATGGTGGCGACCTCAAGACGTACCTACCTTATTAGGTAGGTACATATGTACCTAATTGTAAGGTACCTTGTAGACCTCAGAAGCCCAAAAGCATGTTGTTACGGACACTACCTCAACACGCGTTGATAATGTTGATTGTTGATGCAATAGATCAACGGAGACGAAGGTGAGTTGTGATGCGTCACCGTTTGCGTCTTTTCCAAAGCTTGAGTGGGCTGGGAGGAAAAAGAGGAGGGGGGGACTCGATGGAAGGCAGTGAACGCGCTTGCAGCTGTCAGCTAACCCCCACACAGGCCCGATATGCGGGGTGCATCGGAGCACAACTGTCAACAAGGCAGCAAACGAAATGATGGAAAAAAAAGACAGAAAAAAACAGAAAAAATAGGGGAATCAAGTTATCAACCAACCTTGAACCGGGAAGGCGTGTTTGGCTCCGCTTTGAAGCTTTCAACTTTGGCGGCCAACGTGCCTAGAGCGCCCCTAAAAGAATGGGGGTTTCAAGTTTCATCGAACTCCGCGACGACGCGAAAAGCTAAACCCCATGCATGGCCTTTGTAAGCAAAGCAGTCTCGAGTCTTGACCCAAGCCGGTGCTTCTGACCTATGCTCGATGAAGCGCATTGTGGCGTATCTAGCTATCCTCGACTTGGCCAGAAGCTTTGAGCTGCTCAAGAGTCAGAAGGCACTGGATTGTGTTCGAACTCCGTAAATCTTGCGAATCCTCGTGCGCTATAGGAGGTAGTCCTTGCGAGTTGGGAGAGATCGGGGCCGGAGACCCGATCCTGTCGCAGAATAACATGGCGGAGGGGGGAAGCCATTCTGTGTGACGTTTTTGGGGATCTGCTTACGGAGTACATTGACAAGTCAATGCCGAACATTCACTTGAAAGCGCAACAGACTACGCACTAGGTGCAAAATAAGTCGAACGCCACTCATTTTTGAGAGAATCTTCTGTTGCAAAAGGTACATTATCTGTTCAGTCACCAGTGTTGCCATGGTCACTGGTCAGCCCATGATCAGCGTCTTTCGTCAGAGGTTGTGATTTTCTCGAGACAAGGTCTACACGCCATGTTGCGCAAGCCTTGCTTTCACCAGAGTTGAAACATAGTTTTGGTCTTGCAGCAAGATGTTCCGATACTGGTTCGATCTCTGATCATGTTGTTTTTAAGTCCGAAGGAGTACATGTACAGTAGGTACATTATTTATTGAGACGCGTGCGCCTGAACAGGGGCTCAGACTCCTACATACATACATACCTATTACGCCCTATTATACGGAGTAGGTATCAATGACATTGGCATGGACATTAGGAAGTCGAATTATAGCGGCCGTCATCCTGGGGCTTGCCAGCCTTGCGAGCAAAATTCCGGCATACGTGGCTATGTACCCCGCAGTGAGGGTCGCAATGAACAGCTGTGGCCACTGGCAGAACGGGGTGATTGTAGGTAGGTAGTTTCACAAAGGTGGCATGCAAATCGTAGTACGGGGTCGGTGTTGCATCGTGTTTGTCAACTTGCGCTTTTCATGTGTCCATGATAATATATTTGCGAATGCGCTGAGAAGATTTTTGTGCATTAGGAGATGGTGCAATCGTAATAATGCCGCTCCAAGATCCAAGAATTGCAAGGGCATCGGTTCGCATGTATGTATGTACATACATACCTTAGGTACCTATTGCGTGCGCTGCTTCAAGCCATTGAAACAGACATTTCCCGAATCCCGTGGCAGTCAATCTACCCAATCTGGATTCTGCCAAGCTTTTGCTTGCAGATGAGAAATGTCACCAACTCTGCGGAGGTTTTCACGGAGTACCCACGGAGTACGGAGTACATCCCGCGCGTTCTGGAGAATGAAGGGGTCTTTGGGGCGCATTTTCGTCATCTGCCCCGCTCCCCAGGCCACTGACCCCATAAAGCAATCGAGGACGGCAGTTCAAGATCGCATGGAAGCTTGGAAGAAGAAGAAGAGAATGAAAAAGGAAGCCAATTGTTGCCGGGGGGTGGCAAGTTGGCAACATCCTTGGAACAACAAACTTGTAAGGCTGAACGGCATCCCAATCCTGGCTGTTTGCCTTGCGATTTCGGGAAGACGAAATGGGGGAGGAAAGACAAGCAGAAGACGCAGGATTGCAATGGCAGCTAATAATAACGGTATCGCGGCGTGAGCTGACTGGATGCAGCTCAGGCTCTCAGCAGAGCAGGATGCGGAGTGGGACTATGTAAGGTATGAGGTACCTAGATACCTGGGTAGGCATGTATGTACTTCAGGTATTTCCATTCATACGATGGGCAAACGATGGGCAACAGCTTTCTCGTGTGAGAAGTCTGTAAGCAGATTGAAACGCCGTGTTGTGGCCTTCTGCCAAGCGTCTGTTCTCTCTCCTCCGTAGCCGTAGGTATATTTGGCTAGCTCGCTTGACTTGTCTCCGCCATCCGATGTTGCTCCAGTGTCTCTCATTCTGCATTTCTGTCCCTTTTCCCTTCCCTTTCTTTTCTTTTTCCAAAGCAAAGAAGATACGAATTTCCTCTTCTTTCAACCATTTATGCACTTCTCTTTGCGTGCAGCTCCCTTGTTGCGTGGCTTGTAAGTTCATGTGGCCGTCTTGCCCACACCCACACGGGCCATGACTACGTCAAAAGTCTGGAGACGAGACAATTCGGCGAGATTGCCAGCGCGCCAAGCCGCTCCGTAATATTCGTAAGACATGATCGTTCATCGACGTACACCTCCCTTTCCAAGATGCCATTACGTTGGACCGGCGCACGCCTGGGAGCGCTGCCGGTTCGTCTGTGATACTGTGAGTCTGTAATTGTATAACTGTGAGCGCCCCAACTTTCTTTCCTTCTTAGTTCTCTCCGGTTCCCGGGGGTCCCTTCCGGACTTTTCTAGAGCCACCCCCTTGCTCTCGGATGCAAGCCAAAGTTGGGGACTACGGAGTACATACCTGGGACAAGCATGGCTCCCCTGCCAAAACCACATAAAAATCTATCTGGGCTCTGTGTAGGTACATACTCCATGTATACCTAGGTAGGTATGTATGTACTTCACGTGCATGGCTTCCCGCCCTTTCCAGAATCGGCTCGTTTTCTTGTCTCCCGCCTCCTCGCCTCACTCGGACGAGAGATCAACATTGCAACACGCCAGTCTGCCGGTCTCTGGCCACCATTGCGTCAACAAGTGTCTGGCAAGTGCGATTGGAAACATCTCGATCCTGCAGCGCCGGCTGCCTGCGTGTCTGTCTGTCTGTCTGTCTTGTCTTATTTTATCCTGTCTGTCTCTGCCATCTGGCCGCATCGGAGTCGAGTCCGGAGGACAGAATTGGGTCTCCCGTTGCGCAGCGCTGACAAGTTACGCGTGGGGCCAACCGCGACGCCACCACCAGCCCCAAGTCACTTTGCGGCAAAGCAGCCAACCACAGCGCAGACAACAAGGTGCAGCAAAGGCTCCGGGACTCACAGCGCGCGTGCATCTGCGTGGCCGTCCGCTCTTCGCCTGCTCTTGCTTTTGCTTCGCGACAAATCGACGTGCGCCACGGCGTCTTGGCGCAATCGCCCTTTTTTCATTTCCCCTGCGGCCCCTTCTTTCGCCGGAGTCCCGTCTGCGAAGCTCCCGAAGAACGACATCCCCCAACATCGCTCCCTTCTTCAATTCGCCCCCAAAGTCATCTCGCTTCGGCATTGTAGGCCTTCGCCCGGTCTTTGACTCTCAGACTCTCAAGACTCTCATCTCAGACTTTCAGTCTTCTAGCTGTAGCAAGCTCATCTCGGAAGCTTCCGTAAGCCAAACCCACGGGCAGCCTGGTGCTTGTCGCGAACTGTCGTCCACAAACCACAACTATCGCCAGTCTTTCAACCTCGTTCGTCGGCGCAAATCGCCTTGCCGGACAGCTACGCTTCACTTCCACTTCTGGGCAATCTCGACGGGTTCGCAATCGTCCACCTGACCACGCGCACATTCTCTGACATACATTGTCCAATTGAAGGCGCATCCTTTACCTGTCTTGCATGCATTCGCCTTTGCTTTGTGGCTCATGACACGTCCTGCGCACTTGCAGCACCCGGCCTCCCAAAACAGACACCTGCATGTATCCCATTGCCACAGACTTGCCAGCTCATCACACACATCTGGTCTCGGGATCAGTCGCTAGTTCTCGTCCGATCCTCACCTTCGGCTTCTTCTTCGTTTTGCAACTGCCCTGGTCGGCTGGACCACCTGCTGAAGCGCCTGTTACGACCTCGTTCATGCAGAAAGGGCTCGAGAGCCTATGCTCTTTGTGTTTCCTTTCTTGGTTCCATAGACACATATCAGTCAATCACACGCGAACCCACCGCTCTGCACTGTGCGGTTTGCTTGCTCAAAGTCCTTCTGCTGCAAGGCCATATTTAATACCATACGCCCACACCCCAGGCCAAAACGCCAATTCAAAAACCATCTCGTCTCCCCCCAGATTCGCCAATTCGACTCCCCGCAATTCGCGGCTCTCTTCTCTTTCTCGTCTGCTCCTTCCTCAGGCCTATTCAACATGCATACCGCAGTTGCCCTGACTTCATAAACGTCAATACGGCCGTTCTTAGACACATCTAGGCTTCTTCCTCCCCTCCTTCTTTCTATTCTTTCACTTTTTGTGTTCTCATTCTCTGATGCGACTACTATGAGAACGACACAATTATGACGACTAGCAAATCCGAAGCGCAGCTGACAGCAGCTTCCCTTTCGACAGAACCAACAATGTCTGCCCTCTCAGCACAACTGCGGCGTGCTCGCCCTAGTCAAGTACAGACCGCCTTCGCCTCCATGTCACAACCAACATACATACCGCCTTCATCAACGAGCTTCTCGTCTTCTGTCGCCTCGAATTCGCAGCAAGGATCTCCGATCATGTCACCAGATACGGCAGTCCTGACAACGAATTCTTCCATCCAGGCCTCACCGGAACCTCTTCGACCTAGAGATGAGGATCAGTTCTCCAGCAGCTTCCAGTTGCCAGAGTCCATCCTCACTCGCAAGAGCAGCACCAATTCGCTCGGCAAAAGTTGGATGAGTAGCACGAGCCCCATTGCAGAGGCGATGAGTCCCGAGTCCCGAAGCAACAGCGTTTGTACCACTGCCCCTGCGCTGACGACACCTGTTGCCTCCAATAACAAGACCAACTTGATTCGAAGGCTGTCTAGTCGAGCTTCAAGGACACTTACCAGCAGACGGAGACAATCTTCTGCTGCACCAGCCAGTCGTGATGGCAGCGTTGGCCCTTGTTTTCTCAGAAGGCGCAGTGACAGTAACGCGACTGCACCACCTGCACCTCCCGAGTTCCCTACTCCTATAACAGACTCTGAATCCGAGGTTGACGAACGTGAAGAGCTCATGTCCCTCAGATCCATTTTGCTGGACCAGTCCCAGAAGGGCGGCTCCTCTTCCAACAGCACCACAGGTTCTCTCCCAGCCAGTGGAAATAACATGGCCGGTCCAGTTATTCCGTTACAGCTCCAGCAGGGTACTTGGCTAAGGAAAATGTCCAAAAAGAAGAATCGATCCAACCGAATCTGCCTGGTTTACGAACGTGAGACAAACAAGCTCACTTGGGATCGCAACCGGCCGCTGAAATTCCTCCATGTTGATGACATTCGTGAAATTCGTCTGGGCACCGATATTCAACAGTACGCTCGCGAATACAACGCCCCCGAGCGGGACCGGCTGACATGGTTCTCCATATTATACACTATGCCCGACAAATCAAAGACGAAACTCATGCATTTGATAGCGGACAGCATCGAGACCACATATCTATGGGTCAATTTTCTAGAAGCCATGCTACAGCATAGGCAAGACGTCATGACTGCGTTGATGACGTTCAATGACAAGGCCATCCGTCAATTCTGGTACAAGGAGATGTCGAAGCAATTTGGTGACCGGCCACGCACTGAGGACGAGGAGGAGCTCGACATTGCGGGTGTGATGCGCGTCTGCCAGAATCTGCACATCTATAGCTCTCAGTCTACTCTCCAAGCCAATTTCAGGCTGGCAGATTCCCGACACCGCGATGCCCTCAACTTTGCAGAGTTCTTTGACTTTGTGCGACTCATGCGACAACGCCCAGAGGTACAACGCATCATCCGCGAAATCGCTTCTAAACCTGATAAAGGTCTCACGTTTGGAGAATTTGCAACGTTTTTGAGGGAGGAGCAAGGCGAAGCAGTGGATGCCACTAGCCTTGCCGTGTGGGAAAAGCATTTTGCCAACTTTGTTCGCAAGCATAGATCTGATGATCTCGATGGTCTAGACTCATCTTGCTCTCCGCAAGACGTTACCTACATGTCCGAGGCGGCCTTTGTCGGGTTTCTGGCCTCGAAGCAAAACGCAACATTGATGGAGGAGCCCCCGCTGTACACATTGGATCGCCCCATGAACGAATATTTCATCTCTAGTTCTCACAACACCTATCTTCTTGGTCGCCAGGTTGCCGGCCATTCAAGCGTTGAAGGGTACATACGTGCCCTTGCCCAAGGCTGTCGATGCGTCGAGGTTGACTGCTGGGATGGATCCGACGGCTACCCGCAAGTTGTTCACGGCAGAACACTGACTTCGGCGATTAGCTTCAAGGAAGTTATGACTACAATCAACAAGTACGCATTCACTAAATCCAGTTTTCCCCTCTGGATTTCTCTCGAAGTTCACTGCAGCCCTTCCCAGCAAGCTCTCATGGTGGATATCATGAAGGAAGCTTTTGGGCACAGGCTGGTCACGGAGCGGCTGGACCCTTCGTCAGAAAAACTACCGTCTCCATCGGAACTCATGGAGCGAATTCTTATCAAGGTCAAAAAACCTAGACCAGCAAGCGGCAAAGAAGAAGGCGTTTCCACAGAGCCCGCGGGTCGGCGCCGCGGGAACAGTCTCACGTCGCCCATCTCGCGGCCGACAGTTGGAGATGGCGCGGCCAACCCGCCCTCGCAGTCGCTTCCCCAAAGCCCGCTGCTGTCGGCCACTCAACAAGCGCGCCGATTGGTCAGCAAGAGCCGTGTCAACACAATTGCTGAGGGTGAGGTGCATGATATGCCCCCGAGCAGCAGCACCAGTGACACAGAAAGTGGGAGTGAGATTGCATGGGAGACGAAGAAATCACATAACAAAACCACGCCATATCTTGGCGCCCTCGGCGTCTATTGTGCCGGCGTCAAATTCGCGGGGCTCGATGATCCTGCGGCCAAGACGTTTAATCACATCTTTTCCTTTATGGAGAGCAGTTTTGCCAAACACACTCGCACCAAGGATGCCAAAATGGCCCTCGACATTCACAACATGCGCTATCTTATGCGAGTCTACCCTGATGGCCTCCGGTTGTCGTCGAGTAACTTTGATCCTCTGATCTACTGGCGGCGCGGCGTGCACATGGCTGCGCTGAATTGGCAGACGTTCGACCTGGGCATGCAACTCAATAACGCCATGTTCCAGGGCGGCACTGATGAATCTGGCTATGTGCTGAAGCCTCCTGAGCTTCGCAGCATTCATATTCAACCGTTCAACTCGGCCATTGCGGAGGGAAAGAAGGAACGATGCGTCGTAGCTTTTTCCGTCGACGTCCTCTCTGCTCAGCAGCTCATGCGCCCTGCAAACTTACCTGCACACAAATCAATGGATCCCTATGTCGAGGTTGAAGTGTTTCACGCAAACGATAAGCGAGACAAGAAAGAAGTCGGCTCTGGCTTGAATCACGCCTTTGATTCGCCGCTCAAATTCCAGACTGATGTCGTTCGCGAAAATGGGTTCAATCCCATGTTTTCGAATGGGAAGTTCAAGTTTACGCTGACGACGAAACATCCGGAGCTGATCTTTGTGCGGTGGTCCGTGAAACTCGCCAGCTACGGAGAGAGCTATAATAGCAGAGAGAGCGCCGCCATTGCTACCTATACCGCGAAATTCAACAATCTCAAGCACGGGTACCGCACAATTCCACTTTACAACCATGCGGGCGACCAATACCTCTTCTCTACGCTCTTCTGCAAGATTGCTATCGAATCCGTCGAATCCAAGTTATTCGATATTGCGGCGACAGTTCCAGAGGCGAAAAAGTTTAACCGCCTGGGAGGAAAGGTGTTTGGTCGAGCCAATACCAGCCCTCGCGCCACTTTCGACAAGAACAGTGTCGAGAAAAATGGCTTTGACAGCATTGCATAGAATGCATGCTTCGCTCACTGCGCTAGCGAATGGCACGTCTTTTGACCGTTAATAACTTGTACATCTGCACTTGAGCCGGACTCGCAAAGGGGCTCACTTTGAAGTGTTGTCTCCATGTTTCTTCTACATTATCCTCTATGTTTTATTTTATCTTACCGACAAGGCTGGACTTTCCTTGCTCCCTTTTAACTTCTTACCTGACCTTCAACTTCTTTGTCACCTCTCTTTCTCTTTTCCTTTTTACACTCCAAATCAGATGGACTGTTCTGCCAATGTTTCCAAGGATGAGGATCCCCAGCTTCACTCATCTTTGCACGCAGAAATCCATCCACGTCACGTCTATCTTTTCCTTTGTCTAAAACACATGAGCGTTGAAAAAAAATACCCCCCCTTACGCCGAGCTCGTAACGGGATGTTTTGATTTTGATGATGGATATACCGAGGGTTGTTTTATCGCGGTGGCAGGGTGGCATCAACGTGTTTGTTTCCCTTTGTGAAATGGATCTGCATCGCGTATGGCGATAGCATTGTATAGAGGAGATAGGTCCGTTACCAAACGCGTTTAATTAATCATGCTACGCATTTCCGGATGATGAACTTGCTGTTGTCACTTGGTCCGGTCGAGGGACCATAGGTACTTAAGAAATCAAGAACAATCACTAGTCGACAATGTGTTGACGCATCTGTATTTATGCTTCTAGGTTGACTGAACACTACAACAAGAGTGTTCCCGTCTTGTATTGTCGCGTAATTCCATGCCAGGCATGCCTCTTACGTCTGCCGAAGTTTCCCCTTCCCACTTTCACTCAGTTGAGAACTTGAAAGAGCCTCGACTCGATTTGAAAGTCCGTAACTATTGATACACGAGTCCACGTAGGTACGGAATGAATACATTCGACGATTCGTGCTTTGAGAATCGTGGCGTGCCCCAGCAGACGGGGAACATGGGAAACAAGGATAAGTGCGACCGCCCGGCGCGCCGCGCCAGGGGCCCCAAGTTTTACAACAGGGGTAAAAAAGAAAAGCCGGGGTTTGCTCAAAAAAGAACAAGTGTGACGAATGAATGACGTCACTTGGATAATCCATGCTCAGAGCAGCCCATAACCCTGTCCTGATCATTGTCGCGAGTCGCGACTCGCCCCTGATCAGCACAGAACAGGGACCAACCGAGTGGGACGACAGAGTGCAACTGCCAGGGTAAGAACTTAGAACTTACTCCGTACTCCGTAGATTCTTTTTCGGTCGGCCCCACTTGTTTTTGGAATTTCAAAAACCGCAAGACCGGCGATTTGCCCAACACACACCACGTGATCTAGGGTTGCCCTTCTTACGTGAGAAGAACGTAAGGAGAACGACGCAGCTGGCTTCACGGACTCAAAAACATACGCAGATACAATACGATACAAACAATCAATTATTACAACACTTTATCCAGTCATTGCAACCTATCTTGTTCTTACTGCGGTGTGTGTTTCAGGTCCGTAGGTAGCTCTGCGCCTGAGGAACGGCATCTTTTGCTGCTGCTTTCCAAATAGCATCCGCGATATCATAGCACAGAGAGATATGTATATATGTACATCGACACAAATGATATACACGACTGAGATTCCAGCTTGGCTCGAGATCTCTACGGGCGGCACTGCGTACGCGGTGCTTCTCGACTATACAGCAGATCCAGAAGATGCCAAAAGCCCATGGGATTCCGTAAGTTTTGTATAACGTTGCGAACGAGTCATTTCGAATATACTTACATGTCTTCAGGTTGCAGTATTGTAAAAAAAAACACGTCGCGTCGTAACGAGAAACGTGAAAAGAAAGCAACGTCGGCGTTTTTAGGGGGATTGAGGTGGTGAATCGCAAGTACAATTTACAAATGCACAGGCGGTGAAGCATTGCGAACGCGTGGATCCGAGATTATTGGATCCATCATCCTTCTCGTGCCATGAAGAATCTCGCAATGAGCTAGAGTTGGTTCGGAGGTCCTTGATGCAAAACCATGGACTCCAAGGGCGTCGAGAGGCCGTCAGGTATGAAAGCATAGACTATGGTCCATATGGATCGATACATTGCTAATTATATTAGCTGGGCCTGGAACATGAGGAGGGACTATACCACTCACAAAGCTTGCGCAAAGGCTAATGAAGGACATCTTGAAAGCTGCGCACCACGGGTAACTCCTACATCAGCGCCGGTACATCAACATCCGTCTCGAATCAACGTTGAACTACTCATTTCACACGATATGTAGGAATCGGGCGTCCAGCAACAACATTGGGGGACCTGCAACGACCGGCTAGCTGGGGGCCAATGGAGTGATCATCACTGGGCCTTGGTGAAACCTCAGTTCGCGAAGTTTCTTCCCGACATAATTCGAATCCTCGCAATGAGCAATGATCTGCCCTGCGAAGAGAGTTGCTACGTGATGGATCAAAAACTTACTTTTCATTTGCGTGGATCGCTGTATCCGTTGGAGCACAACGGAGTTGAATCCCTACACCAACAGTCCTACCTGGCAGGAGGGCGGTAGACCTCCTTGGTAGATGCCATCAAGTCGTAAGTCATCTACGAGTGCGACAATAGTTTGAGATCACTAAGAAATTTTAGTGGGGAGATTCTTGATAAGCATCATGTTGCCCGCCATAAAAAGGATCAGAAGTGGTGTGGATTTAGCCTATCGCAGAGGAACTCTGCTCCACGGATACAGCGATGAGCGATCCACGCAAATGAAAAGTAAGTTGTACATAAACAAGTTTCATTGTATTACATGTAGCTCACAAATCAGGAAAACGACACGAGCTTCAACGATTAGGGGCTCGCCGTATGACATCCTCTTCGCAAGCAACTTCGTCTAGAGTGGTCAGGTGAGTGTCAAATGATAATTCGAGCAATAGATAAACGTTATCCGCATCACACGGTGATGGACATGGATCATTTGCAATATCTCTCTGATGAACACCACAAGACAGCGCCAACGGATTTTTGTGGGAATGATATGAGCAGCATTGAGTTATAATCACAACACTACTCAGGTTTCTCCAGATAAAGGCTATGTCGATTACATACCACATTCTCGCTTCCTCGCATTGAATGTATCTCAAGTCCCACAAACATCCGTTGGCGCTGTCTCGTGAGTCGTGGTGTTCATCAAAGATTCAAAGAGATATTGCAAATGATTCATGTCCATCACCGTGTGATGCGGATAACGTTTATCGTAATGTTTGCCGCGTTCGGTCCCGGGACTCACACGTAAAACAACAATGACGAACTACCTACAGCCGATTAAGCTAATCTTGGTAACAAAAAGATACTATTTATTTTGACTACTTTGGCTAGGCCCAGGAGCTATGGAGAATGTGGGTTGTTGCGAGGCGAAATTGGAGTACACCGGCTGTTGGGTCCGCACAGGAGCCGCGGTTGTTGCGAGTGATGATAGTGGACAGGCTGTTGTGTGCTGTCCTACAGGAGCCGCATGCGGTGCCAGCTGTGAGGCCTGAAATGCCTCAAATGAGTCTATAGCCTTAGACACACACACCTTGGCAGCATTACGCGAATCCCTCTTCGCAACAAACCACATTCTCCGCAGCTCCTGTGCCGACCCAACAGTCGGTGTACTCCCGTTTCGCCTCGCAACAACCCATATTCTCCGTAGATCCTGGGCCTAGCCAAAGTGGTCAAGATGGATAGTTTCTTTTTGTAACCAAGATTAGCTTAATCGGCTGTAGGTAGTTCGTCATTGTTGTTTTACGTGTGAGTCCCGGGACTGAGCGCGCGGCGCTCGAAATTTACAAGAGCACGTCGTGTCTGGTCGTAGGTGAAACAGCAAAGAGTATGTCAACGCGTACTTATCAGAAGACGCGGTTGTGGAAGGAAGGGAAGAAGAGCAAAGGCGCTGAGAGCCTGTAGGGACATGTTGGATCACGGATGGATGTTTGACGGCGAGTCGTTCAGCACGTCGAAGTTCACAAGTCTCGATTTGGAAAGCGCCTTTCGCCAAGGTAACCAGAACCCTCGTGTCAGCCCATGGCGTCGGCGTGGAAGCCCAGGCCGGGCTTGTTTTATGTGGGAGATACCCGCGCAACGCGCCCGAATTCTGCCAAGGTTACATTCTCACCCCAGGGCCAGAAGAAGAGACATGTATCAGTCGAAGCCACCATCCTCTGCGAGGTGTTCATCGAAGGGGTCGTGGTAGGGCACTATTGTTGTCCGAGAAGACATTTGCGTCCAAGTACTCGAGCATTATGGTGACCAAGTTGCGGGAGGCCGTCTCCGCGAAACCCGGTGACGAATTCGTTCAGCGCGCTTGTGAGTTTCGAAACGAGATTTCGTCGATAACTTCAATTGTGGTCCAAGTCATGCATGCGTTTGCCTAGATGAGCCTGGGACGTGTCGGATTCATCATCCAGCAAGCACCCTTTTCGAGAAGTTCGAGGCGTCGGGGGGCCCTCTGGCGCTTATAGGGGGGACGTGAGCTCAACATCGCGAGTATACTGAATCACGCCGTCAATTTCCTGTGCATATTGGAGTCAAAGGTGTCGCTATCATTGCCAGTCGATGGACCGACAACGTGACGATTGCTCGTAGTTTTGGGATGGGTAAATCGAGCGTTTTCGCTCACTGTGTGAAGAATGTACATATGTACATACCGGAAGGGGGCGTGGGTGGAGCGGACCTGGAATCTAGACTCAGGACTCAGGAGTCAGGAGAGCCGGGGTGGATGTATACTCCGTATGTTTCCGTAGGGAATCCTTCTCGATATTTTTATACACAACTCTTGTCTGGCTTCCTTTTTTGGCTGTTTTTAGCGCCGGGACGTACGGAGTATATACGCAGAGTATCCAACTCCGTAGAGTGACTGACATGGACAGCCTTTTGCATGTGCCAATCCATGATGCATATGTACATAGCTTCGTCTGTTCTACGTATATACTCTGTAGTTGGAGTCGTAGCTGGAGTAACCAGTTTGTATCAGCCATGGGTTGGTCGCTCTGATCATCAGTCACTGGGTTCGGAGTCTCTCTTTTCACTGAAGTGCGGTTCCATCATGGGCTTCTTGGGGTCTTAGGCTCCTCGTTCTTTTGTCTTTGTCGCGCATGTTATGAGTCACCACACGATGTACAGTACGTAAGTCGCAATCTTGCTTCCCGATCCTCTGCTACCATAGATATCGTTCGCTTCCAGGAGATCTCGCATTTATTGGCTCGTGCGGGAATGGCCTTCTCCCACGTATGGGGCGTCCAGCACTCACGATCTCTATAGAGTGTGCGTCGAAGCACCCCATATCAGTCTTGCCGTGTTCCACGTAATAACTGTAAAGAGAATAGTTCATCGTCTGTATCGATGATTGTCGAGTTCTTAATCAGGTTTTTTGCAGTGACGAGTGACGGTTGAGAAAATGAAATTCGTCGTTGCTGACGGAGCCAACAGAGTGTCCGTTCGAATAGCTCTCGATCTCGGGAGGCCAGCTTGAACTTCTTACCTTGAGCAAGAAAAGGTGACAGATCGTCTCTTCCTTCTGGATCACCCTAGCGGCTCTGTGTTTTGACGACGGGTTCGAAAATCCCACTGATTGATTTGCAGATGGTGGTGTCGGAATCTTGAGCCTGCTGGTGGCGGCTGTGAGAAAATGCTGCGTAGATTGGTGGAAGGGATGGAAGGTGGATGGCGTATCTCTGGGACTGGTCACTGGGTACGTGCTTGTGGAGCTGATTCTGGACCACGCATGGTGACACGAAGACGGGCGTATTTCGTAGAGATGGCCGATGTTGGAGTTGAGCCGTGCAAATAGGACGAATTCTTAGGTCTTGACCTTCCGAGCAGGCAGATGCCAGGCGTTTGACCATTTTTGGCCATTTTGGGGTTGGTTCTCAGGCTGTATTGATCTTTCTATCGCTGACCATAGTTGTCGATTTTTGGCGATGCCACGCCAAGGCGTCATCGGAAGTAGGTGACAAATACGTGAAATGGAGTAGTGTTCACTGTTTTCCATGCGCAAGGCGCCCAGTCATCAATGTCTGTGCACGTGTGTCCTCAAATCCTTTCTTGATCGCCTCGTCCCCCTTGTCTCGATTTTGTTGTCAATTGCTGACGCAGGCAGCCAGAGCGAGAACGGAGCATAAAGTCGGACAAGGGCATCTCGAGAGACATCGTAGACTTCTACAATCTCTAGGGTGCCGTGACCCCCCGCGTCAGCCATGCATCACCGTGTGCACCACACACCATCGTCATGCCAAACTTCAGAAACCTTGGCCTTCGCGCTTGTCATCATGTTCCCCGCCAGCTGCGTAGCCATGCAGCAGTCGCCAACTGTGAACAACTGCTTCAATATCTCTGGGCCCGGCCTATAAGACCTGCGACTGCAACGAGCCGACACACTTCATCAACCTAGTCCTCAATACAACTCAGCTTTGCTTCATCTTCTTTGGACTGCCTGCAGAGTCTCCAACCACTGACCAGACACATCAGCAAAAATGGCTCCGGCGGAAGATGGCGAATGTCGCTGTAAAACTTGCGACCTCACGTTCCCTTCCTTGGAGTCGCTGCTGCAGCACAAGGCCTACAAGCAAAAGGGCGGTGCCAAGGATCACATTCATTGCCAAGTCTGTGGGCTGGATTTCAAATCGGACGCTGCCCAAAAGCATCATGTTCAAACGGTAATCATTGCAGTCTCCTCACCGCGCGGCCTCTCTTAGCGCCTCATGGAATGCTGATGACCGATCTTTGACCATGTTTTTAGAAGCATCCAAAAGAGTCGAGACTCGACTGTCCGGGCTGTGGTAGCGGGCCGTTTCCCCGAGTCGCGCACTTGATGGAACACATTGAGAGTGGGAATTGCCCCCAAATCGATGGCCCCTCGTTGGATGCAGCGCGCGAGAAGAAACTCGACTTCACAAGACGGCTTGCGGCGCTGACGAGAGAGCCTGTGAAAAACGACTACGCCAGACATTTCCCATCCCACAGGCCGGATCAAGGATCGAGAACCGCTGCAGCTGCCACCCAGCCAAGAAGTGAAGCATCTTCCGTTCCGTCCGTGGATCCGCATGATCCAGACAAACCATCATTTAGGATCGAGCGATACTACTCAAAGGTCATATCGCAGTACATTTGCCCGAAACCCAGGTGTGGGTGAGTTGGACGACTCCCTCTTCATCTCTTCCTCATCTGCTGACAGACAACAGCAAGGTATACAAGTCCAGTGGAGGGCTGATAGCCCATCTCCGCTCGAACGCGCACATGGATAAGTCGTACCGCTGCCCATATTGCTCAAAGCTGTTCAACAACTTGACGGCCATCTCGTCGCATGTGGAAGCTAGCTCGGTGAACTGTCGCATTCGCGAAACCGACGGCTTCAATGCTTACCTGGATCAATTGACTGCAGGCATAGTTGATGCTGGGACGCGCGATAAACATGGGACGATTCAGTATACCACGACGGATACGTCTCGAGCTACTTTTGGTCGGAAAAAGGGGGAACACTGACGAGGAACCAATAGCCAAGGTTCGATAGTTCTCGACTTTATTTGGACGACACATCACGTCGCTCTAGCCGATCATGGTGTCGTTTCACTGTTTCACTGTTTCAGGGATTCATTTCGTTTCGGACCGGAGCTTTGCAGATATTGAAAGTGCAGGCCGTTTTGCACGTAAAAATTGAACAGGTTCAACATTTTTCAATCGTGCCATTGGTCAATGGTACTGTACAGTGTAGGTACGCTGCAGCCTCCATCCAGCCTTGTGGCTTTTGTGTTAGATAGCCAGCGTTGAATTCGCGAACAAGACGTCAAACAAACCCACGTCCTCGAGTAACCGACGGCCTGAAGTATTTCACGTCCATTTT
Source organism: Claviceps arundinis (assembly GCA_018360175.1). Taxonomy (NCBI): domain Eukaryota; kingdom Fungi; phylum Ascomycota; class Sordariomycetes; order Hypocreales; family Clavicipitaceae; genus Claviceps; species Claviceps arundinis. The sequence goes on along the minus strand of SRPS01000090.1, from coordinate 72,580 downwards.
AATGCCGTCGCCAACGCGACTACATAGAACTTGAAATCTGCTCACAAAATTTCGTATTTCTTTGTAGGGTAGGGCCGATAACATGGGCCCCAATATAGCTGAGCTGAGGTACAACATCTATGTATGTACATATAGGTAGCATTACGTAGCCCCTTTCAGGCACGGTCCTACCGGGACAAAGCGCATTTGTTGGTCCTGCAACATCCAAGCGAGAGAATACGACACCACACGACACGATAAGTATACGACGACACGACACGTCGATGCGTTTTAAAACCTCTCCTTGAGCCCTTCTTTAGTAAAATACCATCATACATTTGCCGAATGTCTACAACCCTGGCCACCGCCGTCGACCGAAGCTGCCGCACTGGACGATCTCGACCAACTGCCTTCGCCCCAGGGCACGACCATGTCCCGGCGATGTGCACGCACAATTGAGCGCAGTTGCTGTGCACTTGCAAGGTCTACGCCGCTCTTATTCGTATACGGCTTGACGACATGGGCAGTCTGGGTGGTGGTGGAAATAGGGATGAAAGCTCCCGAGAGGAGCTGGCTGGGTAAGTCCTGACGGGCCTCATTGGCCTCTGACGCATTTCAGGTCGTCGGAATGCCCGGGCTTATCTCTACGGGCCGGTTGTGGGATCTTTTGTTTGGGAATGTTTTTTCGGATAGAGGCAGGATAGAAGGCTAATACGCTATTCGATGAATCTCTCCTTTGCTTCGTCACGCAGGATCCGGATCTTCTGCCATTGGTCTTGCTTTATACGGACTGCTAAATTGGTCGTACACGACGGCTGTCTTCACTGACCCCGGGTCAACGACGAACCGCGATGGCTACGGCGCCTTGCCTATGACGCAGAGCCAACCGCCTACGACGTCATTCACGGTCAAGAGCACTGGCGAGATTCGATTTTGCAAGAAATGTCAAGCGCGCAAGCCAGATCGCGCGCACCATTGCTCAACATGCCGACGATGCGTGCTTAAGATGGACCACCATTGCCCTTGGCTGGCTACATGCATAGGCCTGCGCAACCACAAGTCGTTTCTCCTGTTCCTGCTCTACACGACTATTTTTTGCGTCTACGCTTTCGCCGTGAGCGGCTCGTGGGTGTGGTCCGAGGTGATTCGGGAGGAAGTCCAGCAATTTGAGAATATGCTGCCGGTGAACTTTGTCGTGCTGAGCGTACTCAGCGGCATCATTGGCCTCGTGGTGGGCATCTTTACGGGGTGGCATGTCATGCTCGCGTGCAAGGGCCAGACAACGATTGAATGTCTCGAGAAGACGAGGTACCTCTCGCCTCTGAGGCAGCCATACCGCGCAGCGCACAACCCGGCAAATCATGTACCGGAGGCAGCGCAGAGTTTCATGGACCTCCACACCAACGTGCTACCGGGCGTCACGCGGCCGGAAGAAGGGGAGGAGCGCAGATCAAGCCGAGACTACCAACCCCAGCGATCATACGAAGGGCCACGCGCCGTTCAGCAAACATACGAGGAGAGGGAGAGACAGCAAAGACGCCTGCGCTACGAGGAGTACCTGGACGAAGAGGACTCGTCCAAGCTCCCTAATGCTTTTGATCTCGGCTGGAAAAGCAACCTGCTGCACCTACTAGGACCCAACCGCTGGCTCTGGGCTCTTCCAATATGCAACACCACAGGAGACGGATGGTCATGGGAGCCCAGCCCCAAATGGCTCGAGGTCCGCAAGCGCATCCAAATCGAGCGAGAAGAGCAGCGCGCTCGCGAAATCAACGCAGGCTGGGGTTCCGACGATACCTTCACCCCTACTCCAAGCCCGTACTCCCCACAGCAGCCCCTCTACAACGGCAGCGCCACCAACATCGGTGCGGCCAGAAAATTGCCCAGCAAAGCCGACCGCGTGTTAGGCCGCGATCCCAGCTTCTACGCCGACGGCCCGCAACGGAGCCTCAAGATGCAACGCCTCAGCAGCCACGGGAAGTCTCTAGAAAAAGATCTTCTAGACACCGATTATGATGATGACGAGGTCGTTGAACATGCCCCGGAAACAGATGGCTTCACTACCACGGCCACGACCGCCACCAGTACCAGCACCAGCACTACCAGCAGAAGCACCTCCCACCGCAACAACTCCACTGAAGGAGAAGAAGACACTACCCGTCCCAGTCGGCCTCTAGATGTAGTCTCCAATGGAAAGGGCTGGCCCCGTCGCGGGGCAAGCGGTATGTTGCGCGAGGGGACTACGACGCAGCAGCGTGATAGAGAGGCGGGGAGTAGTAGTAGCAGGAGTAGTCCCGTGCTTCAGGATGAGGGTGTTGACTAGATTAGATGACGCAGTATGGGTGCGGGGCAAGAAGGGCTTTTTATGTTTGGGGATGCGAGAGGGGGGGATGTATGTAGACTTGTGTGTATGTACTTGTGTAGGATTTTTGTGTCTTTTTCAGAGGGGGGGGTTCTGCGGGAATAACATTATTTTGCGGGCAGAATTCACCGAAAATAGAAAATAGAACATATTGTATAAGATACAAGATACAAGATGAGATGTTATCGAAGGGGTTCGGTGTTTCGTGGAGCTATGAAGGGGGGGTTGAAACTTGAAGAAGGGGTCGCAATATTCGGGCCACGGGTGCCTGCTGTGAACACTTGCTCTCGTTGTACGTCATGTACATGGCTTCGTGTGTAGTGTACACAGGCACATATGTGTGTGTTGTGTCACGTGTGTGTGTGCGCGCGCCAGATATGAAAAAGGGATCGAAAAGAAAGAGGCCATCTATATTATGCGAGGTTTCTGAAAGACGTTGGAATGAGATTAGAGGCTAATCCAGCTCAGGATACGGCGTCTGTGCTGATCCCATGTCCATATCTACATCCATATCCACATCCGTGTCCATATTCCCATACTCGTGGTCGTACCCGTATTCATTCTCCTGCTGGTAATGATGATCATGATGCGGCTGGTACGGATCAGAGTGGTACGGATGGCCACCGTATTCACCCCCTAGAGGAGGATACTCGTGTCCCTGCGTGTAGTCTCCATCGTCCTCCTCCTCCTCCTCCTCCTCCTCATCACCACTCCCACTATCGTCCGCATCCCCTTCATCCTCCTCTTCATTCTCCTCCTCAGCGTCAGATAGCATAGCCCCTCCGCTAACAACACCATCACCCCCATGAGGCGTCGGACTCGAACGAAGAGAACGCCCCGAAGCCCCCCCAGCAGGCGCACTACCTATCGCAGCGTCCCGCAACCGCACATTATACCCCCTGCTTTTCTTCTTGGGCGGTTCTCTGCCCCTTAGCAAAGTAAGTTCCTCGTCCGTGAGGTTCAAATCCGGCAGCGGCAGATGAAACGTGTACGAGGCGGAGCGCGAGGGCGTCCTATCGCCGCAATCCAGCGTTTGCCGGAAATCCTCTTTGCGGAGACGCCTTCCGAACTGGATGGCGACGAGTTTGATCTTCATAATGGCCTTGACTTTGGCCCATAGCCCGCCGTGGTACCACCCGCTGTTGACGTCGCATGCCGGGCGCACGGCTGCATTGTCGACGAGTTCCTGGAGGAGAGGATCCGTTATGTCGCATACTTGCCAGACTTTGCCGTCGGTGGAGTATCTTTCTCCGTCGAAGAGGTGGCTGTCAGAGGGGACGTCGGGGGCCAGGTGCGAGGGACCCATCTGGCCTTTCCGAACTGAGTACCAGGGCTGGTCTTTGATGGTGCGTTTGGGTATCTTGAGCTTGAACATGAGGGTCTGGTAGATGCGGTATTTGGGATCGGTGCGCGGGTCAAGACCGTAGGGGACCACGCTGTCGCGCCATGGCCCGCCCTTGAACTGGTAGGCTGCGTAGTTGAGGTACTTTTTCAGTTCGTGCCAGCTCTGGAGCTTGCCATGGAGATGGTTCATCAGGGAACGACGCGTCCAGATGGGACGGACCTGGAATGCGTCTTCGAGGTCGGCCATGACTTGGAGCATGCGCGGATCGGTCATGTCTGGCGGGATCTGCGGTCCTGAAGGGGCGGGGTCTTCGGCGCCGATGAAGTGGCCGACTTGCTTCACGGCGGTGAGGTTGAATGTGCCGCCATCCTCGGTGGTGCGAACGTATGGGTTTTGCGAGTAAAAGTAGTTGAAGGGCAGGCTCATGTGTGTGAAGATGGGTGGTGGGAGAATGTCCACGTTGGGGGGCTGATCTCTGCCTCCTTGGAAGGCGAATGTTTTCAATTTTTGTACTAGAGCACGAGGAACTTTAGATGGGATCAAATTGAGATGTTGACATGCTGGAACAGAAAAGAAGAGAGGGAGCCAGAAGGGGGCAATGAGTCTTACCGTCTCCTGTGAACACCTGATCGGCATATCTCTGGGCAAAGTCGGAACGCCTCATATCCCAGTAAAAGTCGGCCAGCGCTCGAAATCGATGCGTGTGCTTGATAATGCCGACGGCCTCGACCTCGTATTCGCCCACGTTGTCTTGCAGCTTTCTTCGCAAGATTCTGGGATCATCCAGGCGTGCTACCGACTTCACTGGCCCCTTTTCTGTGCCATTCTCATCGTCCGCAGCTGCCAACGTGTCCGTCATGTCGACATCTCCTTGCCAAGGCCCTTTGCTTCCCTTTCTCCTCCTACGACCGGTCCGTTTCGGGACCGTCACCTTGAGGACGACGTTGTGCGAGGCGGCATTATGGGACATTAACGGCTTACAGAAGGGGCTCTCTGGATTCAAATACAAGGGTATTGAGTTTCTGGTAGGATCTAACACCTTTTGTTCTCATACACATGAGTTTTCACTCTCGTTGATGAGCCGATTAGCCTCGTCTTTCATGCCCAAGACGAGGCCTGACCAGCCTTTGTTTACGCAAGAGAAGGAATGAAAGCTTACATGGGCCAAAGTGGCATTCCGGCCAAAGGCTTTGATTGTCCGATCTACGTTTTCCACGACGGCGGGAATCTCAACGGCGGAAAGATGTCGTTGGGGGATGGAATATCGAGGAGCGCCCTCGTCCTGGCCAGTGAGCCCCTTAGTCGGCCGTGAGCCCGACGGCCCAGCATATTCATGGGCATCTAGAGAAGAGTCCATTTTCTGATTCCATTGATGCCGTGTAGGCCAACACGGGGGGGTGGTGGTCGTCGTGGGCTGAAAGACTTTGTCTGAGTCGTAAGAGCCGGCGAGCTGCTGAAGGGACTTTGGAGCTTGTAAGGTATGTACATACATATGTACCTAGGTATGTACAGTAGAAACTCGTTATAACGATGCAGTTGTGTACGCGTTTTCGCATCGTTATATCGTGAATATCGTTGTTCTGAATCTGGTCTCGTGGTCACGTGATACGTACCCTATATGGAAACGCAGATTTTTTTTCAGGCACAAATTTCATGTTACAGCGCATGTATCGCTAAAACAACTAAAGACAGATCTATTATTTTATTTATGGTATTCTCTAATTGATTCTAACTCATCAGTCATATTTGGGATTGAATGGGGGAGGGTATCGATGTGGACCGTGAAAGCAAAGGTCGTTGTTGGAAGCATCTATGTAAATCCATACACACACATACCATATGTTGACGATTTCATGTTGCCGGAAACTCAAAGACACATACATATCGGTTCAGTTGTTTCATCGTTTTTCAGGTTCAAACTCATATCCTATGTTGTATATATACATAAACGCGAGGCTCAGTTGAGCGCATTTTCAGCGGAAAAGAAAGACGTTATCGAGGCCTGATTTATCCCAGAGAATTTCTTGTTATACCACCTAGACTCATAGCCGTCCAACTCACGGTAAAATGTTTCGTCCAATGGCTCATTATGATCCTGCTGAAACCGGCGCACCCCCTTCAGAAACTCGAGGAGCTCTCGAATGGTGACCGGTGTACGCGGGTGAGGCAAAGTACAAGATTTGGTCGGCTGTAGGGCGATTTTTTTTGTGCCAGACGACTCGTTATAACGATACCTGCCAATTTCGGGCCCAAAAAATATCGCTATCGTTTTAGCGAATTTTAACGATATTTGTTAGGCGAACCCAAATTTTCGATCAAAAATTATCGGTTTATCGAAAATATCGTCCAACTGAAAATCGTTACAACGAGTTTCTACTGTACTCCGTCTTTGTTGAATACATACTTGGTCCGTGCGCGCGTTACGAGCAGGCGCACGAGGAATCACGATTCACAACATCAGGTCATTTGGCTTGCCGCCAGATGCGCCGTGTGACGAGCGGTAAACAGGGTTCTCTGTGGGAAAATATACATGCAGTTCTTCGAGATCCTGTCCGAGCATCGGCATCAAGGGAGGCTTCGGACTTGGGCAGGGATTGTGCTGTGGTGCCTTCCACGCAGGCGCTGTGCCGATGAAGCGCTCGCGTCCAGAACCGCAAGATGATGTGCTCTGCTGCGAGCAGGTATACCAAACAAATCTGTATGAAGAAGAAGCCTTCAGAAGAAATGAAAGAATGTAATGCCTGCGGGGTTACCGCTCACGATACGTCCTACCTGCTGTGCGACCTACTGCGACCTGCATGGGAGTTCCGAGTGACGATGTTTAGGCAGGGAAGCCAATGACAGTCCCACGACATCGTCTCTAGGCACAAGTTACAGGTTAAAACACAAGCTCACGACCCATCCCTCGTCATCTGCTGCGTCACAAACTCACAAGCAATAAGTCTGTCCCTGTCCAAGCTCCCCAAGATGCTGCATGTTGCGACGCATGAATTCGCTGCGGGAGGCTCCAGCGCGCGCTGCTTCAGGGGCACGACCCCGCTGTAGACCGTTAAGCGGGCCGCTGTAGCCCCCATAGCTCAGTTGCTTCAGACTGTACATACATATGTAACCTTACCTACCTAGGTACATGTGTATGTACATAGCAGTACTAATAAGTTGAAGTGCTTCATTTGTCACAGTGGGGCACAACGTTGCACGTTCTCGCACCTGACACGACGCCCTCTGTCCTTCCATCATCTGGATCTGGAGACTGGCTCCGTGAAGCTGCCCCACCGCCGTCGCCGACGTATGTCGAGTCGTCGACCTTGGCAAGTTGATTCCTTGCAGCAACAACTGCTCCGTCACCATCGCTGCAAACCACCAACGCATCGTCCCGACGTCGACAACCCCGAGCCGTCAGGTTCTGTCGACCATCATCATGAAGCGCTTTGGAAAGGGACTGGTGAGTGCCTCGATGCCCCAGATCCTCGTATCCCACGTCTTGTTGCGGCCCCTCGTCTCGCCAGACTGCCACATCCTGACGTCGCCGTTACGAATACGCGCCGGCGCACTCTACTGACATGCCTGCTCCCTCTCAAATAGCTTGCGCGAGGCAAAGACGTGAGCAAGTCCTCCAAGAAGAATAAGGAATCCAAGGACGGCACATCGTCGCCATCATCTCGCGATTCCACCACTCAGTCTCCCGTCCTGACACCCAACTCTTCCTCCACAACGCTCAATGACATCCGCAACAAGCCTTTACCGTCTAGTGCAGGACATGGAGATCACGCGTCTTCCAATCAGTCATCTAACCCGGGCCAACCGGGCAGTACGCCTCCTGATCGATTCGGTCCCATGGCCGGCTCTTCAAGCCCAAATGGCGGCAATACCGTCCCCAGATTACCTCCTACCGTTGTCATCAGCCCGACTCCTGGCGTAAGTAGACGTGCCTGAAACCGCATCATCCCGTGATGCTTGAACACAGCTGGCCATCGCTCTGCAACACTAACGTATCTGATCTCTCAGCACATCCCCCCCCCTGGGGCTGCCGAAACCATGCCCCATGACTTGGCACCTCCCAAGGCCGGCCAGAAGTCTCTGATGATCCACCGAGGCATTGACAACCGTGACGCCATTCCCGAGGGTCTTCGAACTCCGAAACGACAGCATTCGTCTCGCTTCGACATCTCGGCACATCGAGAACTGGAAAAGTTACCAGGCTTTCACGAAGTGCCCCCCAACAGAAGGCAGGATCTCTTCATGCAAAAGATTGACCAGTGCAACGTCATCTTTGACTTTAACGATGCCAGTGGAGATATGAAGGCCAAGGAAATCAAGCGTCTCGCGCTGCACGAGCTGCTCGACTATGTTGCCAATAACAGGCAAGTCATTACGGAGCCCATGTACCCGAAGGTCGTCGACATGTTCGCCAAGAACCTCTTTCGACCCATACCCCCTCCCATGAATCCTCAGGGCGAGGCCTTCGATCCCGAGGAAGATGAGCCAGTTCTGGAAGTGGCGTGGCCTCATATTCAGGTTGTCTATGAATTCTTCCTTCGATTCATTGAAAGCCAGGACTTCAACACAAATACTGCAAAGGCCCATATAGACCATAGTTTTGTCCTGCAACTTCTCGATCTTTTCGACTCGGAGGATCCCCGAGAGCGTGATTTCCTCAAGACGACTCTTCATCGCATCTACGGCAAATTTCTCAATCTGCGCTCTTTTATCCGTCGATCAATAAATAATGTCTTTTTCCAATTTACATACGAAACAGAACGATTCAATGGCATCGCAGAGTTGCTCGAGATTTTGGGGTCCATCATCAACGGCTTCGCTTTACCTTTGAAGGAGGAGCACAAGATCTTCCTCACGCGCGTTCTGCTTCCGTTACATAAGCCCAAAAGCCTGAGCATGTATCATCCTCAGCTGGCTTACTGTATCGTGCAGTTTTTGGAAAAGGATGCGTCTCTCACCGAAGACGTAAGGCTTTCCCCCCTTGTTTCTTTCTCATCGTACATGTACAAATATCCCCACTTACCGTTTTTCGTCCACTTGCTGGGATGTCTTTTGGCGGTGCGCGTGTTAGCAATCATCACACAGACTGACGCTGACCTCGTACAACATCTAGGTCGTTCTTGGCCTGCTTCGGTATTGGCCCAAGGTTAACAGCACCAAGGAGGTTATGTTTCTCAACGAAGTTGAAGACATATTCGAGGTCATGGACCCGTCAGAATTCGCAAAGGTTCAAGAGCCTCTGTTTCACCAGCTCGCCAAATCCGTGGCTAGCCCTCACTTCCAAGTCGCAGAGCGCGCGCTTTACTTTTGGAACAACGAGTACTTTTGCAATCTTGTCAGCGATAATGTAGAAATTATCTTGCCCATCATGTTTGCGCCGCTCTATGAGAACTCTAAGGGACACTGGAACAGGACGATTCACGGAATGGTATATAACGCAATGAAGTTATTCATGGAGATTAACCCTCAACTGTTTGACGACTGCTCGCACGACTATACCGAACAGCAAAATACCGCAGGTGAAAGAGAGGCACTTCGAGAACGCAAGTGGGCAGTCTTGGCCGAAAAGGCCGATCAAAGACGAGCATCTATGGATGGTGCTGGTGATTTCGAGCGGCCACAGGTCGGCGGACTGTTGCCTCCGGTGGACGAACTCGACCAAGTCGACGCTGTTACAGAGGAACCTCAGGAGCCTGCGGAGTCTACACAGCCTGAAGGAGATGCAGACAATCAGCCTGAGGAACACGAACCGCAGGCATCAGAAAGCTCAATTCCCAGCACGTGATGCAGTGCAACTGCCACCCAAGAAATGCTTCTCTCGCGACTGGTACCCCAGGCTAATTTCTTGGACGTTTTTTGGAGGAGTCAATAGCACAATTGCTGGTACCACCTCGCGTGGACTTACATGCAATTATGATGAAGGCTCAGGTACGAAACCAATATGTGGTACCCCACGACTGGAATATTACCTTGAGGTGGGCTGGCCTGTATATTGCCGAATACATCGGCTTGCGCGGAGCATATTTATGTTTTGCTCTCGTCCTTGCCCTATACCACTTTTACGGCTGTCACGAAATATAAACTCACAGAAAGAAGAAAACCTGAAAAAAACTCCGAAAACACAGCGCATACAGAAAAGCACCCAAAAAGACAAGGACGACTGAATTACACACACCGTCACCTCTGGACGTCATCTTATTTCTTTTGTTTTGGCAGCTTATTGTCTACGTCCTTTGCTCATAGGCAACTCCCTCGCCTAGGCCATGCGAAACCCCCGCGGCTCCTGTACCGCTTACGTAGGCAAATGGAGACAAAATACTCAAGTGCCCTTGCCTGAACTTGATTCATTTCCATGTCTTCCGATGCACATTGGATCCAGGAGCTAGGAGAGGCAAAAGAGAATGAGCACGGGAGCATCAAGTGCACGGAGGCTTGATGTGGTTGGCATTGTTCTCGTAACAACAGCTCTTATATACTCATCCATATAGTCTCTTATTCTTTTTTCTTGTTGTCTGTTTTCTTTTCTCCTGTTTCCTTGTCTTTCTTATTTCCCTTCTTGTTAAAATGCCCCGCCACGCGAGGAAAGGGGCCCCCAGGTGGAGCGCTGCGAAGTATATTTTTTGTTGTTTCTTTTCATTGTCTTTGGGTGGAAAGGTGCGAAAACTGTGGCCTGTAGTTAGTTGAGCGACGAGGAGGCGGATTATAAGGTCCTGTGGCTGGTAGGCAGGCAGGCAGGCGTGCGTGCATTTGACAATGGCCAGACGCCGTTCTTTTGTGGGTGTTTTGTTACGATTGTGTTGATGTTGACGCGGGTCTAAATAACTTCTCTACAATGTTATTTCTTGCTGGAATGGCTCATTACGTCACGCGACGACGCGCCCGCCCGTCACGTGGTTTATAGTCAACGACCGAGAGCTCTCGCGTCTCCTTTCCTTTTCTTTCCTTCTTCCTTCACCGAGAAGTACAACGACCTTCGACAGTTCACGCCATGCTCACATGCCCTATCTTTTACTTTTCATTTGACCCGGCACCGAGTGGCGGTCATCTCGTCGCCCACAAATTCGTAAGGTTCCCGCAAAAGAGAAAGCCGTTCCTTGCTTAGGCCCTTCGACGCGATTCTGATCCCAAGGAGACCGAGACGAGTCGTGCGGCGTGCCTACTGCCCTGGTTCTAAGATTGAAGAATTGGGCTCGCCGATTAGCCTGTACTTGGATCCCCTAGTTTCGAGCTCTTCATCAATTGCGGGAAAACGCGCTTTCTGAGATCATTTCTTGTGCTACGTCTTGCGACATACCACTACATTGAAATGGAACCACCAGACAGGGGAAGTGTTCGCGATATGCCAGCGCACGCTGCTGCGCCAGACTACCTCCGAAGGGTCGATACACCCATGCTACGAGACAGATTTCAAGCTTTGGTCGACTTACTACTATCTCCACGTGCAGGAGGTGGATATCCGCCTCAGCCAAGACAAAGCTTTTTTGGCTATGGTCCGAAAAATTCAGAGGACCCGTATGCACTTAATAGAACGTTCGATATAATGCACCGCTTTGAAGACTTATACACTGAGAAGAATAAGTACATCGGCAAGGAGTTAGACTTCTTCGTTCCGAAATTCCAGCTCTTCTGTGACCGATGCAGGATTTACAGCGTACCCGAAGATGCCCTGCGAAGGCTTTTCCCAACCATGCTCACAGGTCGCGCTGGGCAGTACTATGTTCATTACCTATCAATGACCTCAATGGGCTTCGATGAGATAGTACTAGCCATCCACGCACACTTTGAAACTTCATGTGACCACGACATGATATTGGAAGATCTCACACTGCAAAAGATCATGGCTGAGAACCGAGGGAAAACACAGCTCGAGTGCTTTGAACTCTTGATATCCGGGTAGAGAACCAACACCTATATACTTGTTACTACTACCAACTGGCCATCTGGCCATACAGCCAACCGCCTTAACTTATTAAGTTATAATCCTACGCCATAACTTGCGCTCCATAACACCACCACTAGGTACATATATGTATGTATGTATGTCAGACTTTGAATTACCACCGCCGCTTTTATGTTAGTTCGACACCATCGGCGGCTATCGCTTCCGGTCCCGACCATCCCGTCTATCTGCCACTCTTGATCAATGTTGTCCATCCTCAGCCTTACTTTGCTCCTCCTCTGAGGTTCCTCCGTCTTTCAAGTTTCCTCTGCAGTCTTTCGTCCCCCCCCCCAATGTCCATGATCCTGTGAGTCAGACAGAACAACAACTCGTTTCAGACCTGTGACACCCAGACGGGAGAGTTACAGATACCCACCTCCTAGGGAATATGGAGAAAGTGGAGAAAAGCCGCGACGGAAGACGGCCCACGGGAATGAGCACGGGAATGAATCGAAGAGGGTAGGTACCTTGTATGTAGGTCATAAAGTTTCTTTCTACCTACGGAGTCAAGGGATGGGGAGTCGGGACTCGGGAGGTTTCACAGCGCGCGGAGCGAGGAGGGGGGACGGGAAGGAAAGGTGTATGCTCCGTGTGGGTGTCGCACAACTACGTGTGAAGTACATGTGTAGTTTGTTTGATGCAAGATACTTCTCCCATTTGTAGTAATGCGAGCTCTGTTGTTGAATGTATCGAGCTTGTCGGGGAGACGTAATAGGATTGTGATCTTTTGGGTCTTGTTTGCGCAGCATCCTATCCAGCCTTCTACATCAGCCTTGATTGATATGATGGTATGTACTCTGTATGTACTTGATAAACTGACTTGTGTGAGTGTATTCGCACACACGCCTCATATGTATGTATATCAGTATGTATGTAGAAAGCTGCCATGGATTCATCAAGCTTTGGGCCCGTCAGCTCTACTTGGCAGTATTGTCTCAAGCCGACAGGGCTGCGGGCGGCACAGGTTTCATTGCCCGGAACCTCACCGGAGCTAGATACTGTAGCGAGATAGGTGTGTGCTCAGTGAGATGGAACAGAGATCAGTACAGTAGTGGCAGGCGCGTGATTACGTATTCACATCGGCATCAGGGATGAGATTATGTAAAGTTTTCTCGATTTCTTTTTTTTCATACCCTTCCCATTGCAGATCGCAGGGCAGACAAGGAACGAGATGGGACCGTATCGCGCGGTGTGCGATTACACAAACAACAAAGGAAAATGAAGGTCATGAATCATGATAGCAGAAACCAGGTTACCAGATCATAGCTTTATAAGCGAATGTACATTATCGCACATGCACGCGGACTCCGGAGCGGAGGTGAGAAGCCCGGTGAGGTCGTAGGCCCAGGTACGGAGTACACACATATGTATGTATGTACCTTGTAGACGTCAAGTTGGTGTGAGCGACAAGTGGGTTACTTATCCCAGGAAGACCAGAACTTTCAAGTCCCCATGTTTCGCATGATGCATCAAAATCACCCGAGGACTCCACTACGCGAACAATCCAACCACATGCCATCTGCCCCTTTTGGCCCCCTTTGAGGAGTCCCTTTGAGGCTTTGACCCTTTGAGACTTTGACCGCCAAAACTCCATCATGCCGGGGTTTTGTCCATCTGCAATCTCGGCTTCGTGTCGGCTCCATCATCCACTGCGGCGGGCCCAGTTGCAACTTGGAACATACTCCGTACATGTGTACAGTCTTTTGGCTTGCCCATCGGAAAGGCGTGGTGCCGTCCGGCGTCGAGACAATGCCGGGCAGAGGCCAGGGATACACACGGAGATCTCGCCACAGAGTACATATGTATTCCGTAAGGGCAAGACGTCAAAGACGGCATCGAGACGGCATCAAAAGGCATATGCCGGGGGAGCTAAACATATGTATCGCGTACTCTGTAGTGCCATCGCACAATATCACAAACTTGCCTTATTACATGCACTTAGGTATTGTTGCGCAAGCAAAAAATAGAAAGAATGCTGGACAGAAAGTCCGAAGACCGAGAACTGGTCCTACATGTAATTGGCATACATGTAATTGGCATCCCAGTAGGTAGGTAGGTGATATGTACTCTGTCGGAAGCTGGAGCAGATATCTACATATGTACTCCATAGTGACGATTTATCCATTCCCCCCCGGCCGAGAGATCACGCCGAGGACAAGGCAAATAGTCGTGCCCCTGCCGAGTCCTAGCGCAGATATCGATCGGTAAATATGTGTGGTATGTATCATCTGATGGGCGCATTGTGCCTGTTATGTTGGATTTTTTGGTGTGATCACATATTTGCATGGATCGTCATTGGTGCATTGCGGAGCACTGAGCAGGGAAGCTTGGAAGCGATTGCGACGTACGGAGTACATACATCTATAGGTATGTTACATGTATGTACATACATATATGTATGTACATATTCGTGAATTGTGTCGAGAGAGGGGACCTGCATGCGAGTTGCATGCATGCGACATGCAGATGCAGATGTACGGAGTACAGTGTGTGCCTACTCCGTAGGTAGGTATGTACTTTGCACATGTACCTCCGCATGTCCCTGAGGCCGCCCCCTTCCTGCGGCTACTTCCCCTCCATATGCGCGTCTTTCCGCCCGCGTTTCTTGCTTCCTTTGGGAGCGTCGGACTCGGGACTCGGGAGCACCTGTTGGCTGTTTTCTTTTGGCTGGTTTGCGAGCAACGCCAGCCCACGTGTTCGCGATGCCACGACTGACGAGTGAACTGCGCGTCTTGGACAAAGCAATGTGGCATCTGACAAGGAAAGGCGAAACGTGCGGCGTAGGTACATTATCAGAGAGAGATGGGCAGTGATGGGCAGACCGTAGATGGGTAAGTATACATATTCGTAATTACTAATGACTCGTCAATGGTGCCATTATTGCTCCTTGTTATGTACGGACACTACGGAGTAAAAGGCGCGATTTCTGTTGCTCTACCGGTATCGCCATGTACGAAATACTCCCGCCTACGAAAAGCTATCACACATATGATACCACATACCTCATATAGGTACTGTACGGAGTACTCTATGGTTTCATACCTGCTTGAAATCCAAACTTGATTCACAACAGAACGTAGCATCACAATTCCGCTGTTCCTCAACTCCCGGTGTCCATGTCCATGTCCGTAGGTACGTACCGAGTACATGTGTACATAGGTACATCTTTTCCCCCGCGCCCTTGCATTTGCCATTACCTCCGTAAGCGATCAACTCATTTAGCCAAGCAAGCCCTGTTAGAAAAGTGTTTTCGTTTCTTTTTTCTTCTTCCCAAAGAACAAATCTTGCACAGCCTCGTACATAAAAAAATCAAGAAAATACAGCAAAAGAAAAAAACGCCACACACCGACTCGGATAGTTTAACAACCCTGCTCACTGGATGATGGCCGGAATGGCTGCGCGCCTATCTCCCGGCTTGGCTATAGGTACATACTCCGTAATCGTACTCCGTACATATGTATGTATGTACCTACGTACTTACCTGTAACGAAAAGGCATGCAAAGCAGGCTAAACTTTTCCAAAATGCCGAGTTCCCGTATACTTGAAGGCGACCGCAATAAGACAACGTGGGAGACCTATAATGGAGCCAGGGTTCATCCCACACAGTGACACCACAAAGAGCAGGCAATACGGAGTATGTACGGAGTACACACCTAACCTAAATCAAACGAACCCGAAAAGACATGCATACATGGAAGAAAAGAAAAGAAAGTTGCTCAATCTGACGCAAGTCTCCAAGGTACACACACGCACACACACAAAGGGAGAGAAACAAAGAAAAGACGGTGATGAGATTGTGTAGGCACTTGGTAATCGGATGGAGGCCAAACACGGTACATAACGCTCCACGCGGGCACTGTACAGTGTACACCCACATACGGGAGTCGCATCCATCAAAGACAAAGACAGAGAAAAGAGAACAAAACACAACCGACGCCTGGACCCCATCACACCCAAATGGGATATCCGAGCCCCCCCAACAAAACAGGATACCCGGTCCCGAAGGTCCAGAAAACGGGGAAGTGCCTAGGTATGTACATATGTATGTAGGTACAATTATACATATGCTACCTACAGGCTACATGAGCAAGGCTGTGGGAAATAAATGGAACATGGCGCCATTAAACTTGATGATCCACGCCCTCCATTCTGCACGCTGCGCATCGCATGTGGTTCTGGGCGAAGACACGATGCGATGAAAAATTAGGTACATACTTCCGTGATTAGGCGAAAGAAAAGGGTTTACCGTTTGCATGATCATCTACTCCGTACGTACGTACATACATACCCGCCTGCAGCGCGCAGAAATGCACGGGACGGCACGTTTCAACTTTCAACGACACCCACATGTCCACATGCAAATGCAAATGCACGGCAACGGCAACGGCAACGGCGGGGTGGATCCCCGATTTTAGGCGTCCTCAACTTCAGTGCTCACCCATTCTCGAGCTCAAAACATGTACATACGGAATAAGTACTCTGTCATTGTTTGTAGGTATGTACACTCAATACAGTAATCAACTTTATCATTGTGTACTTTAGTTATCAATTGTCACCTCCTAGACTATGCATCTCCGCAGAAAAGACTTCATTCCAACAGTCTCATTTTCCTCATCGCGTAGGGAGCCAGCCTCTGTATGACCAAAAGCCAAACCCAAATTCCTGTTTCACTCCAAAACGCCTTCCCACAAAAGCTGCATACGCCCTTGGGAACAGAAAGGCCCCTCCCATGTATAAATGCATACTCGTCCACCAAACAAAACAGTAGGGGTACTCGGTATCATCCGTGCGCCAGGTCCCAAAATGCGCCAGGTGACTGCCCGCCCAAAGAAAAAAGTAAGATGCGCCCAAAATTAGCTATAAAAAAAAGGGGCCAGATCGGGTACGTCAGGAGCGTCAGAGTTTCGCTTCCACAAACGCCCACTAGGTCCCATCCCTGGAAACTCCAAAGTGCTGCGCCATCAAAAAAAAAAAATGCAAGCCTCGCAAAAACCTTGCGCACCGAGTCGTTCAAATCGTAATGTGGCCAAAGAGCTCACCGCCAGTGTAAGTGTCAAAATGACACAAGCTCATGCCCGGACGCTCCGTTGGCGGGTCAATGACAACCCTGATCGAAATCGATGCTTTGGTGATTTGGAAGTCGAACTCTCGCTTCGAGAGACGGGATGGAACGTGTTTCTTTTGGCGTTCCTCATAATGTCCTGGTAGCTGACCGACGATGGCGTTGAAGAACCTATGCACATACTCTGTCGAGGATCGTGCTCCTCTTCCACCTCGCCCACTTGTTCCATGTGAGAAATGTGGCTTTCACTTGGCTGCAAATTCTGCTTGCTTCGCTTCTTGACGAGATTCAGAGTCTTTCGGAACATTGCCGTAGGGGTTTTGGGTGTGCGGGCCGAGGCTATCTCGGGCAGATCCTCGTTGCCTTTGGCGTAGGGATCAATCTGTAAGAAACCAGGACGCTTCTTTGCAAAACTAGCCGTCATCATGCTGCTTGATCGCGGTGGGTGGTGAAAGGTTGGCGTGAGGGAGCAGGTCGAGGAGATGGATCGAGGGCGGCTCAGGGCGGGTTCGGTCAAGGTTCGCAGGATGGGGGGGCCAGGTAGCCGACTGCTGCTGGAGCTGGGCGAGATCGACCTCCGTGAAGGCATGGTGACAATGGACGGCTTGCCATAAAATTTGACCGACACCATGCGCGCTGTGCCTTCGTGTGTAGCATGTTGCGCTGTAGCCTTGGGTGAGTTTTCACTGTCCGACTCGGGCTCTTCGGCAAAGTCGGAGAAGTCATCGGCTGAGGAGGAAGCATCCTCTTCGGATGATAGGTACATTTGGTGCGGTGCGGCATGTGGCAGCATAGGCCGCTCGCTGCTTGCCGTCTTCTTGGGAGGAATCGGGTTCATAAGGCGGGAGACTCGTCTCGCACTTCGGGGGGGCAACACTGGAGCCTCGTCCCCCATGGGAAGGCGAAAGCTATCGATGCTGCTGTTGCTGCTGCTGTTGCTAATATTGTCGACTGATAACATCGTGCTGATGGTCTTGTTGCAATGGTGGTTCTCGTCGTGGGATTCTATCTCGGAGCCTTTGTTTGTGCTCCTATCACTGCTGCTGACACTTAGGCTGTTGATAGCGCTGTTGTTGTCGTTCCTGGTCGACGCTGAGGTCTGTTGATTCTTGTTCTTCTTATCACACTGAGGAATGCCATGCGAGGGGCAGAGCTGGTATTTAATTGGTTGTTGATCAAGTAAGCTTGGTTCAGAGGTCGTAGTCGAAAATACGGGCGAGGAGGAAGCGGAGGAGCAGAGGGAGCTTCCTCTATAAAACATGTCTGAGTGCGCTTGGCCGGTGGCAGCATCGGTGGACCGCTCGACTGGAATGGAACCCTGTTCTGGTAGACGCGGCATGGCTGGCATAGTTTTGAGTGGATAACTTGAAACCAGATGGCAGAGAGTACGCGGTGGTTGCCGAGTGAGATATGTGTGAAGTGGCTCCTTGGCCTATACACCTCTTGGTATGCGTTTCGAAGGGCCAAACCCCCAAGGATTGAACCTTGAGACAGAGGATCGGGACAACGAAGAAAAAGGGGGGTGTGCGGCTTCAACCTTTAGCTACTCGATTCAGGCGTTCTGTAATCGGCGTGTTGCGTATGTATAGTTTTGTCGCGTCTCTCTAGTAGCCAGTTGTGTCTACAAAAATGGAGAGAGGGAAATATGGCGAACGTCAAGAGAAAATTCTACTCAGGGGCGCCCTGGTGCAGAATCAAGCGTACGTGTATAAGTGGTTTGCCGTTGAAACAGGGAAAGGAATCCAATAATGAGGGACAAACGGCCAAATGTTCAAGGGAGAGTCGTCAAGAGCCGGGCTGGCGTGGTTGGAGGCAGGGCACAGGAATGTTGCACGCGCGGTAAGTCCAACTCCCTAGATGAATGGGAATGGCGATGGTATGTGAAGAGAGCATATGGCATGAAGAGAAAACATTGGGAGGACGCTGCGAGTTGGGAGGCGCCGACGAGATATGGATGGATCAAAGACACCAGCAGCGCCAAAGTACAAGGCGGCTGGGCCGACTTTCCTCAGTCATCTCAAGTACCTAGGTACCCATGCGCCGCGAAGGGGGTGATTGACTAGCCCCACCCATTTTATTATAAGGCCAAGTGTGTTTCTGCTTTCGCGCCATTCATCCTGCCATCCCAGAGGACCCAGAGGACCCTGGTTCCTGCCACTGCTAGCTCCAATCTGCCAGGATCCGGGCGAGATGGCGTGTTCCGCTTGACGTCCCCTGGCCGCATTGTGCGGGAGGTGGCTACCGTGCCAATGGAGCAACCGGTACGCCTCTGCGCACTGGGTACGCGGCCAGCCACTTCGAGCCCATCATCAGCGCGCTCCTGCCTCTTCTACCATTTCGGAGCGCACGGATTCTTGGTCTAAAATGTACTCTGTGCTCTGTACTTGGAGACAGTGTCAAGGACGGGAGAGCAGGACATCGCCCGGGCCGGACGACGGCGGACGACTGCGACAGCAGTCATGGGTTTATCGAGCAAAAGGAAATGCCGATGGCATATTTGATCGCATCTATACGTACGGAGTTGGTGTGCCTGGGGTCAGGGGATTTTGGAATCACGGGACGCCAGCTTGGTTCATGCACAAAGTACTCCGTGCAGCACGCAAGGTGTTTCATAATCGCACCGCCGGCACGGTTGGGAAGGAACGGTCCTCGTCGATTGCCAGGCAAACTGCTGCCAGCAACGTCTCCAGATGGAAGGAGGATGATTCCATGAGCCCCTCCTTTCAGTCTACTCCGTACTCCATACATGTCAGTTCTTTTGTCATCACTCGTCATTGCCATCGCGATGTGCACCGTATGCTGGAGCTTCTCCGTACTCTGAGATGCGGTACGGGGAGGTGGCTGGCCAGCTTTCTTTCGGGCATTACTACTTTCAACTGTTAACCGAATTGCGAATGCTCCACGAATCACAAGTGGACAGCACTGGTGACTGAGCAGCGATTTGAGATTGGTGGCTGTTTCAATCTGTCTGCCACAGGCTACAGTTCTGCCACTTCCCGTCATCAGTGGTTCGCCCACCACAGCTTCGGCGCCCGGCAAGGCTTCCCCCAGTCTTATCCGAGGCGCATGAGCAATCGCCTCATGACGATCATGGGCTAAGGTCAAAGATCATCTCCATTCATCAACTGCAATTCCGAACGAATAATTGCTGTTGAACTAGTGGCCAACCACGGAGCCGAAGCGGCCCCCACATCTCGCGTTCGAAGGAGAAACTGACTGTAACTATCGATCTCATATCGGGAGGCACGCCAACTTTGGAAGCAGAAAAATAACGAGGTTCTAGATGCCGTCTTCTTCTTGGCATGGCGGGCTTTGCTGCCACTTGGCTTCGAAACGGTGGGCACTGGGGGTGTCTTGCTGTTTGCCATCAACGACAACCGTCGACAACCTTGTCAACGGTAGCGCTTTGACCGCCCAATCCCATCGTTTAGGTCCCTACTCTGTCGAGTCGCATTGTGTGAAGAAAGGGCTGGCATCTGGCCATGATGACAACTACACATGTATGCATGCATGATGCATCACGCTCACAACGTAAAACAAATCCGGCTCTAACTGCATGAATCTGCAATGGAGAAGTGCTGTACTCTCATGACGATCTCGAGCAAGGACTCTTTCAAGTGCTCTCCATCCTCACCTACTCCGTACGGATGGATGAGGGACGCCAATCCCTGGACAAAGTACATAACGAGACCCTTCTTTATTTTTAGCCTCGTTTCTGACCTCATCTTTCCCAGGCTCCCCAGGCACGATTCATAAGCCATTGTCAATTCCCCACTCCTTGCTCAATACATACCTACCTACCTAGGTACCTCTGGAGATGCATCGTGCGTCTCCGTACGGAGTAGCATCGACGAAGCCGCGATACAGTGGGATGCTTGAACAGCGCCCTCAACCTCCTCTGCAGAAATCGCCTTGATGGAGTGATGATCTGATGGTTGGGCACGCGTATAGCTCCGACACGGACGCACACCAGAGAGCATATCAGCTGCCGTTGCCGAGCACGCGTCTCATGCCGATTTCTTGTCTCCGGCCCCTGATTCAAGACCTGCGCACCATGCTCTGGCCTCAGCGTCTGTATCGTGGACTGTGGTGTTTCGTTGTCTCTCATTACGCGCTACTGAAATGACAGGTAAGAAGAATGGATTTCTCAACGGCACCGTCTGGCGCCAGTCAAGTGGCACGGGTGACGGGTGGCAACTTGGCCATGGTAATGAGCTGAAGCGACTTGGCCTGGATTATACTCCGTAGAGCCACGAGGAGGCGGAAAGGAGAAAGGAACTTGGCAGCAAGTGGCATGGCAAGTTCAAAGTTGAGCAACCCCACACCGCTAAAGAATGCCAGGACCGTGGACGATCGGCAGCCACCAACCACCCCTTGCTCTGTTAATGTATTATCGTCTGTCTCTGGAGCTTCTACGCAGTATGTACATACCTATGTACATACATATTGTACATGCATACCTGCATACCTAGGTATCTATAACGGGAATGACAGCCTGCAATCGCAGGCATCAATGGAGGGTCCGCAATGTGACCAGACCGACTTTTCTCAGGCTTTTACGGAGTATGTACATACATATGTACATACGGAGTATCGGCTCCAGCCTCCTGGGCTAACGGCACGGGAAGGCGCGATTCGCTGCGAAGTCGCGTTCAACGCGAGAAAGGCGACTTCTTCCAACGGTCTGGGCAGATCGTAGATGCGCGAAGAAAGCAGCACATGCGGCTAGGTATTACGTACATACCTACTGCAAGGGGAGCACGTGTTGATAATGATGGGCCGGCACCATGTCAGTGACACCAACTGTCATCTAATGTAAGTGATCCATGCATGCAAAGCGAGTCTCGGACAGATGCGATTTACGGGAGACACGGAAATGATGGAGACAACGAGGCGTGCTTGAGCCTTGGAAGTTGGGTGCCCTCGTGGCGAAGGTCTCAGAATTAGTGACTCGGTTGGCTGCGTCAACCGTCCGGTCATCACGTCTACGGTCTGCATATCTGGCACGACGACGGCTTCGCCTGACTGGCCTCCATCGCCCTCGGCCGGGAAACAAGAGTCATTGAAACTGCTATCGAATGCACGCCGCGCTGCCGGCCGCCGAGATCATAGGTACCCAGGGCCCAGGGGTCGACCGTCGGCCCAGTGTTCCTTGCTTCCTCCCTGCTTCTTTTCTTCTCGTCTGTGTGGTTTTTTTTCAACATATGTACCTAGGCGAGAGTGAGACAGCGAGGGACGACAGAGGGCAAAAGGCAACGGAGCCTGGATTAAGCGGGTCAGTGTGGGGAAGTTGCCGGAGAATGTCCCACTCCGTACGGAGTACACTCCGTATATGTACCGTATTATCTCAGAAATATGTATGTATAATAAGGGCCATGACTGGAAACGCTTGTTTGTAATGCTCGCTGGTGATATGTTGAGTACTCCGTAGAAAGCAGCTCGCTTACCACCTTTCCGCTTGAGGCCGTCTGCCCATACAAAAGATACATACACTCAGAACAGACCATACCACCAACTCAAATCCTCAAGCAACAGGTAGGCAGCCTGCGCAACCTGTAACCTAAGCAACCTAATTATTACTTCTTCTTAATTCTAACTTCTTTTTCTTCTTCTTTTTTTTCTACTTTTTTTGAAGAGCGCTTCAGCAACGGAGCTTCAATTGAGGATTGCAAGGGAAAAGATACAAACGAACCGTGGGCCGAATCTATCTTAGCGTGGTCAAAGCTCACACATTGATTCGTCAGAAACGGGCGTCCCAGTCATGGCCTTATTTCTGAGATATGTAATACGGTACGGGCCGGTCTGTGCGTCGGGCAGCGTGATACGTACCTAGGTACCTATAGCGAGGCAAGGGCATGATCAAGTCAGTCTCAACTCTCAAGCACTCAAGAGTCAAGAGCCAAGAGTCAAGAGTCAAGTCAAGATGGCTGCGTTCCCTTTCCTAGGAAACAGGCCGGCGAGCTGCATGGCTTGGCAATTGTTTTGTCGTCCGGGTGCCTGCCGCAAGCGTACAACGCTGTTGCATGATATGTACCTAGGTATGTATGTACGTATGATTCCGTACGCACGGTGCGTTCTTATTTTTTCTATCTTTGTAGTTTTTCCTATTCTTATCATTTCATCCTTCTAAGTTCTCTGTCTTTCATACATACCCTACCTACATAAACCTACATATGTATTGTACTCCGTACTTCCTTCTAGGTATTCGGGCGCATCACGTGGCAGCGTTTTGCCGCGCCAAGACCCTGCGCGCACCGGAGATGAAACGACGGACAACGGCGCGGCCGCATCCGGCGATGCAGTCTGCGGCTAGCCACTATTCCGTTTTGGCTTCTCGTCGTACGGAGAATATCATGCAGTTTCCGCCGTCGGGTGCCGCCGAGTCATCCCTCCACATTCGCATGACGCTCCTGTTCCAACTTCCTGCCTCCTGCCCGCAACCGGACGCCCGCACGCGTGGCTGGTGAAACCGAGCGCTGGGTCCACATTCCGCGATCGGTTCCCGTGACCGTCTTTGTTGACAACTTGACGCTTGTGAGGTTCTTTCTTTGTTGCTTTCTTTCGCGGGAAGTTTATGCGTATATGGAGTAGGTTAGGTAGGGCGGTGCCGATGCAATGCATTGTTCGGGTGGGGGATCCAGCCCCTCAGACGGTGAGCTGTCAAATGACGTACATACTGCGTATACATATGTACAGAGGTACATAGCTGTGGCGCGCCTGGACTCGGGACTCGGGAGGTTTCCTTCGGGCTCCAGCCCCTGCCGGCTACGGGAGGCGATGATGGGGAGGTTGGCTGAGCTTAATTGACTTTTTAGTGCAGCGCTGGAAGCGTTCCTGAAAGGTTCTTTTGTTCCGTCGAGGCTTCTAATGTTCTTTTGTTGCTTGACGGCCAATCCCGCTGCAGCACCGGCGTTTGCTGGTGTTTAGTTCCCCTGCCATTTCTTTGTTCGAGGTTGGATTGGGGTACATACTAGGGGGGTTGGTACATGTATGTACCTATGTACGTCCGTCGCCCACGTCTACTCCGTTACCCGTATGATGGTGTCGCCTCCAAGCCAGGTACATATGTACATGCAGCCGTATCAAGGCAGGCGACAAGAATGACGAGCACATGCGCACCGCTGAACCAGCTCCTTTGGACAATTGCAGTGGTTCAATTTCCTTCTTTCTTCGAGGACTATGTATGCACATACTGTGAAATGGACCGAAAGGGCAGAAGTAGATCGAATAACCAGCAATGGCTATCTAAGAATACAATGACGCGGACCTCTCTTCTCATTGTATCTGGCTACCCTACGCGCCGTACATGATTGAAGTGTGTGGCGATATATGTACACGATTGTCGTGATGGACACGGTGAAGACGATTGAGATGTTTGGCATCGCACGGCCTCCTACGATTCGATACGGCTGTTACGTCACATGTGCGATGGACCAAAGTTGATAGAACTGATACATTTGCAATTCATAGCATTGACATGGTGAAATCACACGGATTTGCGACTTCCGGGTGACGAGGCGGGTGACCCTCTTCACACTTCACTGGACACATTTTTAGGTAACCTGTACTCCGTAGTACACGATTCAAAACGAATATCTAAAGAGTTTATGGAGTAAACTTTGCACGGCTTGCACAGTCGACATGACTGGCATTGACCCCGTCGGGAATGCAAAACATGATCTGAACGTGTTTGGCGATCGACACAATAAACCAAACACAGTGCTGAGTGCACACGACTTACACGGGCTTGCGAATGACACGATGATTGTGAGAAACGCATAACCACCCGTTCCGCCCAAAAGGTCAAGTGACCAAGTTGCACGTCTGCAGCTTGATCAAGGTTATATAGTGCATTGTCACAGCTGCACAGACGGCACTGTACAGACCGTGACAATAATAAGCACACTTTCACATGAACACACACGGCAAACACGGTTAAGAATGTCAGCACGGCCTACATGATTGACTCGACTTGGCACGATTACCACCTTCATCGCGATTAATATGTATGTAGACCCTTTACATATTATTACTTCTATTATCTATAACACGGTCCACGCGCACCGCGGCGCACGTCCCGACAGCTCCACCGTCCACGGCCCACGACGGGACAACTCCATCACAGTGCACAGTACACAGTACACACACAGGCTGCAGCGTCATCGGGTCGACCTCGTCCTCGTCCTCGGTCCTCCCTACATGTATGCATGTACAGAGGTACATACACCGTACGGTATACCCTCAATACATACTCCATGGAACTTTGCGCAAGGGAAGTTTCATAGAATCAGAATGACGCAGTCTCTCATGCGAATCTGAACGGCGATAACCGAGTCAGAAGCCATTGAACTAAACCACTTAAGCAGAACACACAGACACTCACCAATCCCTACATAGGTATACTCACTCATACGTCACTTGAATCAACCCAGGGCCCAGGGGCTACGTGCGTCATGGTGTCCAGTCCGTTCGCAAAGCAGAGAATGTGAATGTGATGCCTCAATCTAGCGCGCTCGGTATCTGAACAAAGAAAAACGAATTTGCCTGCTGCTGCTGCTGCTGCTCCTTCTGCTCCTGCTGGGACCGTATGAATCGCTTCGCAAAGTCATTCCAATAAACCACACTGCTCTATGGTTCTGCTCCATTTGCCTCTCCTCCCTCCCTCCTAGACTCCTCACAATGCACATCCCCCTCCTACGGCGTACAGCCTTTTCACGAAACTCAACCCCCATCGTACTGTATGTCCCCAATCCCCATCCTACCTATCCCACATCGTCCGATGTTCTCTCCCCCCCGCACTACTCCTCGGCCTCATATCCTGCAAACTACCACCACCACCACCACCGCCGCCCTGCATTGCAAACCCCGAAATAGCCTCCCGCGGCCCCTGACCCTGTCCTTGTACCTGTCCTTGTACCTGTGTCTGTGCCTGCCCCCCCGGCACCGCCATCGGCAAAGGCAAGAAACTCCCCGTCCCATTCCCTACCATGATACTACGTCGTGCCTCTCCCCGATCCCATCCCTGCCCCGATACATCCGCCGCGAGCCCAAAACTACTCGACGGCCGGTGTCTATACGGGCCAACCGCGCCCGTCACAGAGCGTATAGGCGCGAAATCCCACTGCCCTGAATCGCTATTCTTGGTGTATACCTCCAGCATTTGTCTCGGGCCTGGCCTTGATCCCAAGCCCATTCCCGCCATGGCGGCACTGGCTCTGCACTGCTGCGACGCAAACGGGTTATTCGAGCCGAGCATGCCCGAGATACCAGCTGTGATTCCTGAGTGAGGGGGCGATGACGACGAGGAGAGGGTGCTACCTGACCCGGCGGGGGGGCAGACGCGCAGCGAAGGAGGACAGTACGACGTCGAGACACTTGATTGGGAACGATTGCGCCTACCACCACTACCACCGCCGCCGCCGGACCCAGCGAATGTAGATGCCGGGGGCGGTAAATTCTGGAGCAGCTTTGGGAACTGCTCATCGAGGACGTAGAGGCGACGCAGATGGGGGAGACAGCCCGCGAGGACAGAGTTGGAGAGATACGAGTAGTAGCCCTGCGTGGCGAAGGGCCCGGCCGCGGAATCGGCAGAGATTTCGTAGCGGAAAGTGCGGATGCGTTTGTGCATCAGGGGCTGGACTTGGGCGCCGGGTCCTGAGGGGAAGGCGTCCCGGACTTGGGCTTGGATGGCGAGTGTTCGGAGGGCTGGGGCCATGGCGAGGACCTCCTGCAGTTTCCAGGGCTGGATGCCCGTGTCTTTGAGAGTGAGCACCCGGAGGGACTGCTGGGTTTCGTAAAAGGAGAGGTAGTCCACGAGACCGGCGGACGTGAGGCTCGGGGTATCCTTGAGGATGAGTTCCTCGAGTGCTGGCAGGTAGGGGAGGTTATCATCCGGTGCGAGCACCTCATCTGATAGACTAAACGTCTCGGCGACTTTGAGGGCGCGCAGATGCGGCAGACGCGTCAGTACGCCCCTCAGGACCTTGGGATCGACCTTCAGCTGCTTCAGTTCCAGCACTTCCAGATGCGTCCAGATCTGGCCCGACATGAGCGCCGAGAAGCTCTTTTCGGAACCGCCTAGGAAGGTCGTCTTGCGGAGATTGGGACATCGCGCCTGGACCTCGAGCCGCAGCGTGGCATAGGCCGGTTCGTCGGAGAACATGCCCTCGGGCAGGTCGACGTACTTCAAATTGGGCAGCACAGCAATAGTCTGTGCCAGCTCGACATGGTACGACTCGCGAAGCATATACGGCGTCTTGAGGAATTGCACCGTCTTGCCAAGCCTAGTCGGGTCGTCGCGTACCGTTCGTCGCAGGAGCCTCAGTCGCGCGAGGGCTGGATCTTCGGGTATTCCATTTCTGTCGAATCGGGATGTTTTTTTTCGGCGTTCTGCCAGATATGCCTCCAGCTTGCAGTAATGAACGGGGTCGATTCGAACGCTGTGATATCTGTGTGTCAAGAGTTAGCAACTAAATTTGCCAAGACCAACCGAGACAGACACCAAGACTAGTATACCATGGCGAAGGTTGCCAGGTCCAAGGAGGAGATCGAGTCAAAAAGAAGCAGAATACTCTTGAAATGTAGAGAAAAGCTTACAAGATCTGCACAGCAACCTCCCTCCACGTTCGATTCACCTGGAGACACCTCGACAAGTCCCTCAAATCGCACAACATGCACCCCTTCTCCGCACTCTCCTCGCACGTCTCATAGCTCTCATCCACCGCGTGAGGGCACACAAACGTAAAGATACGCGCGAGGACCCTAGACGGCAACGTGGCCAGCAGCTGTGCTGAGAAGCGCGACGGGGGAAAGACGTCTGTGTCTAGCGCGAAGCCGTAGGGTGTGGGTCGGAACTCATCGGGGATGATGGACGCCGACTGGCTTTTCTTCTTGTCCTTCCTGCGGAAGGGTAATCTCATGATGTTCTTTGTGAGAGATAGACGGGGAGATGGGTCTTGGTGAGCTGTGCAGAAGCGCGGGAGGTGGAATGCGTGATGCGGTGCGTGATATATGCGGTGATGGCCAGGCAGGCGGCTGAGGAGTGATAATAATAAGTGGGAGTTGTTGGTCGATGCGTGCGTGGAACGTGCGTGGAGGACGAGATCAAGGAGAGCTCGTCTGGTCTGGCTGAGGAGAGGGTAAAAGCGTTTTCAATGATGTTGCGACGACGATTGATGCGTTTTGAAGCGAGTGACGGTTGACGGTTGACGGTTGACACGCGCCGTGAGGATCGAGACGGTTGACACTTTCGAGACAACAGGCGCGGAGGCTTCGGCTCGTTGCGTGCCGCCCACCCAAGTCCACCGACTATCCCAAGGAACTTGTGAGTTGTGACAAGTTTTGTACATATGTACAACAATCCCTCCCGAGTCCCTCCCCCCTTCCTGCAGCTTGTCTCTTTTTAGTTTTTACCCGTGCTGTCTTCTGCGGTCTGATAGGCTGCAGCGGTCAGGACAAATTTGGTCTGTTGCGCCTTCATTCAGCTTGTCCAGTGTGCAGAGTATGTACGGAGATGTACTGACCTCCGTGTCCATCTCAAATTGCTCAACTTACCCATCTAAGGAATGTATACCTAGGTTCAATGTACTTTGTCCGTTCATCTTCTCTTTCTACCAATATAGGGACTCTGTTTAATACAATGTTCCTTTGCCCAGTTTCGACCTGCAGGCTGCGTATCTACGTCAAATGCAGCGTCGCAGTCAAGCAGAATTCACCCCAGAGTCCCAGACCCTCGTCCAGGTACCCGACTCAATCCTTCGTCTGGTCAGCCAGGACTCAGGACTCAGGAGTCTCCTTCGGAGTCCTGCGACTCCGAAAAAGGGATGAGAGTCGAGACGAACCGACGCATAAAGATGGGAAAATTCAACGTTGGCAAGGCCCCACGGGTACATACATACGGGATAAAGTGCCAAGGGCGGGAGGACCCACGTGGCACATCCATGATCCAATCACGCTGACCCCCGCTCTTCCTTTTGCTGCCCCTTTTTGTTGTAAGCCGAGCCAAAATTGAAAAAAGCCAAACTTACAGTACGGAAGTACACAAACTGCGTAGGCGCCGTCAAGATTTAAAGCCACAAAAAGCCACCTAAGCTGCCCAAACTGCCCCAAATTGTAGCCTAAATAACGCCACGGTCATGGACTCAGGATTGCCATCACCAAACTCTCGTCCGTTTCCCCAAACATAGGAATGCAAACGAATGAATGGCAAGTCAATCCCATATGTATCTGATGGACGTGCAATCATGTACATATCTTCATCTCCTCACAAATACGTTTACTATTCCGTCCAACGTGATTGAATGTTCGCCTCAGGGCCTTCTGCACGATGCCGCCACTCGCATCAATGATTCAATACCCCTGAACGTGATGACCGAAAACAAATCCTTTAAACTCGTCTAAATGCCGCTGCGCTCCAAGCCGGGAGACGCCGTATGCACCAGCTGTACCATAGACCGCCACAAGCTACAATCAAGCTGCCCCAGGTCGCCGTCCAATGCGCCATAAGCCTCGAGGCTTGCCACCAGTGGCGATCCGGCCAACCAACTCTTCTCTAGACTGAATCACTCCTCATGAATTGCCATAAAATTGCCATACACAGACCCAAGTGAATCGCACGATTCGTCGTCAATCAGCCCAATTGCCGTCCAGACACCGCTGCAATTAAAAAGACTTGAACAGAGTCCTGTCGTCCAAACACATCGTACACCTCCACGCCTGCCTTGTTCCCAATGGCGTATATTATGCTGTCGTAGAATCTCCAAAAGAGAAAAAAGGAAAAAAAAAAAAAGAATCAATGTGCAAGATTTCGGCTTTGGCACAGTTGAACCCTTCGCATATTCACTGTGTGCGTCCATTCGTCTGGAATTGAAGCCTAGGTAATCGTCTGCGATATGCATTATAATCAATAATAGGTTGGCTTCGTTGCGAATGTCTTCATCTTCTTCTCTTGCCCCCCACTCCTGCGACAAGTCAAGAAATGCTCACATGCCGCACCAGAGGCAGTCAATAATGCGTTTATGCCTTGCGAGAACGCGTGGTGACTCCTCTGGGCTTTGCTCCTGTCGTGCTAGCGCGGTTGGCGTCGACGGCGGTCTGAATGTGCAAAGGGTCGGGAAGAGGAGCCTGCGACATTCGGCGGAGAGACTTGCGAGTAGTGCTCTTGCCACCCTTCCTGTAAGTGGCAAAATAGAAGGAGATGAAGAGAACCAGGTAGGAACTGATGATAGCAATGCCACAGAAGGCGGCAAACTCCTCGCCTGCACAACTGCCCACGTTGGGCAACCAGGGGAAGTAGGTCGAGGTGAAGTACGTGTATGAGGCGAAGTAGACGAAGCCTGTGTTTAGTACATGTTAGCGACACGCTTGAAGATGCGCACCCCGAAATCCGCTAAATGCGTCAAAAGTAATACTGACCGAGATCAATGATGAACTGAATAATCTGCAGACGAGTGACCCATTCCTTCCACCAGATTCGAATGCCACGGGCACTCTGGAAGTAATACCAGTACATCACGACGTGTACGGTGAGATTGAGAGTGATGGGAACCCAAGAAACCGACGTCGAACCAATCAATTGCGTGTAGCAGAGCAGGGCGGTTGCGCCGTGGTGGTAGCAATGAAGGAAGGCTATCACAAACACGAGTTAGTGATTTCGTTGGCGAAGAGACATCCTTCCACTACCCAGAATAGCCGGGGGGAAAACCTACTCAGGGGCTTCTTCTTGAGGAACAAGAATACCGTATCAAGCAGCTCGAGATACTTGGTCAGGTAGTTGAGCTGCCATTGTATGTCAGTGCAATCCCGCATGAAGAGGCCAGCGGGCAGTGCTCTCTTTGAGCGAAAAACTCACATAGTATAAAACGACCATGGGCTGAGTCCAGCCACCATCGTGGTGACAGATGGCGTGGAAGACACCATTATGGTAGAGCTCAGGAACGAGCTGCTCAATAAAGAGAACCAAAAGGATGCCGCTGATCACGGTCAAGTAAAAGTTGTGGACCAAGAAGAGCGACTTGAGCTTGAAAGGCTCACGGTTGCGCATCAATTCGCGACCACCAAAGATGATGATGTAGTAAATGACAATGAAGATAGAGGTCGACTTCAGTGTCGACATGGGTGTCTGAAAAGGTACGAAATGGAAGTCCTCGGCAGGAGATCCAACGACGACCTCCCAAGCCTTGCTGAATATGGGCCATAGGTGAATGCCAAAGGGACGATCGATCGAAGGCAGCGGGAGCTGCTCAAGGAGACCAGGCATTGCGACGGATTGGACAGCGTTGTGCCGTCTGTGTCTGTTTCGACAGAAAGGGTCGGAGAATGGGAGAACAATGGCGGCAGGTTGTCGAGCTGACTTGACTTGGTCCGCAAGTGCAACAGATCAATCAATGCTGGCCTCGACGAGAGTAGGGCTTTTTTTGTCGGAGCCGAGGACAACGACGCGCGAACCGACCGGGTTTCTCAGGATTGGTCCAAGCAAGATGGATGGGTCGTCAGAACAAGCAAGGAGTGACAAGGTGAAAAGAAATGCCAATGACTCTCCGCGAACGGCGAAGCAATCGGCAACAGAATATTAACAAATTAAGTATGATGGCGGACAAAGCAGACCTGATATTGCAGGAAAGGGAAAGAAAAGAAGGGGCATGGGCGAGAAGGAGGGAACGGGGAGAAAAAAAAAAAGGAAGGCCCGTCCAAGTCCAAGAGGATGACAAGCAAGTACATCCACACCTAGCGGTTGGTGTAAAGGAACCTGGCTTCTTCGCAAGGCAACAAACACGTCTGTGCTTGTCGCGCGCGCCCTGACGAGAGGAGGGAGCCACTCACAGGTTCGACTGGCACGGGGTCCTCGGTGAATAATCCGCGTTTCCGGTCTGGCAGACTGCAGTGGCTTGGTAAAAAGGGGAAATCTCACCCGCGCCGGATCTAGCCAAGCACTAAATTAACTTGTCTCGTTCCTTTGGTCAATGGGCAAATGGCGAGCCATCTCGCGCAGTGATTGGTCGGGCGTCTCAGGGCCGGCCAATCATCGACCCAACCCCATGCTTCTCGCACTTCGGCTTTCAAGAGGCATGTCACGTGAGCCGATGTGCACAACGGCAAGCTGTGCTGCTTTACTGTTTTAAAAGTGTGTGCTTGAAATTCGAATTATGTATGTTCGAGATGGAGAGCGTGAGCGTGTCTTCCCTACCGGCAATGGGTATACCGGTGTTCCGCCAAGTGCTACAGAAGTTGAACAGAACGATATGGCCCTGAGCATGAGGTCAGCCAATCTTAAAAAAGGCCCGCCACGACGGCCAGAACAATGAGCTAACTGCAACGGTCTCAAAGCCCATCTCGGCACGCTATTGGTCGCGCCTTCCCAGCTACTTCGTGTCCGGTACGAAACGGTACAAAGTTGTACAACATGTATGTACTCCGTACCCCGTACAATTCACTTCCTCGGCTTTCGGCCTCTGGTGACGAGAAGTCGTTGGCTCGTGATAAAGGTCTGCGAGGCCTAGGTACGTCACACGTGCCATGTACATAACCATATCCCCAGATACATATACTAGGTACATATATGTGCCCAGGTATTATACGTACGTACGATAGGTACATAGGTGAATGTTGCCGTGCGGTCCGTCGCCAGATAAACTGAGGGAATAAGGACACGACAACAAACGATCGATCCCCTGTCTCGGTCTGATAAACTGAGGGAATAAGGACATGACAACAAACGATCGATCCCGTGGCAGTGGAATGGTCCCGTTGATGTATGGGTTCGTTGACTCTCTGGCTGGACGTAAGGACGGTCTCGCATGGCCCATGGGTGATTTGGGTGACAAGTTACAACTGTGTCATCGGGTTGGCGCCATGCTGGATTGTCTCTCTGCTGCAGCCCATGGAGAGCCCTATCGTCCTCGTCAGCCTCGGCCGTACGAGCAGAGAGACAATCTGGCATGGCGCCAACCCGATGACACAGTTGTCACCCAAATCACCCATGCGAGACCGTCATTATGTCCAGCCAGAGAGTCAACGAATCCATACATCAACGGGACCATTCCACTGCCACGGGATATCGTTTGTTGTCATGTCCTTATCCCCTCAGTTTGTCTTCGCCCGTGGTACATTTCGTATCAATCAGCCGGCTATTTGAGGAGAGAGCTGGCGACGAATTAGAGGCGGCCAATATCAAACCTTCACAAAAGACGACTGGGCGAGGAAAGCCGTTCGCCAGGTCACCAACCGCACAGGTGACAGCGCACGCAATGTTACTGTTGGACTCACGAAGCCTGTCGCCCTCCCTCGTTGTCACACATACGGTATTATGACGGCCTTGTTTGGGCCGAAAGGCGTAAAATACTGAACTAACGTACGGAGGCAGAATGAGTGAAAGTAACTGTCACGACTCACGACTCACGAGAACTTGCCAGTCTCAGCCCACGGCTTAGTCACCACACCCCGCTCAGCCACAGCACTAGCCACCCCGATCCTAGGCTGCAAATCCGTCAAGAATACCACACATCATCAACGTCGTCGATTCCGCACATCACCAACCCGTACGACAAGACATCCTGCCAGCCAAACCACCTCTTCTCACCTCTCGAGCTCCGCCACCAACAATGCAGTCCGCCTCCTTTCTCCGCGCTGCCGCCCGAGGCTCGGTGTTCCGCGCCGCCGCTCGTCCCGCCATCCGACCCCGAATGGTCCAGGCCTTCAGCACTTCCATGCCCCGACGAAGCGACCACGCCGAAGAAACATTCGAGTCTTTCAACGCCAGGTGAGGAATACTCCCCTCATCGCCTACTCGAAATGTCTCCTCTCCACAGGTCCAATTGAGGCTCTTCCGCCAAAGAGATTACAGTAGCGGCCTCTCCAGCATCGCGCCATTTGCGACTGAGAATCTGGCGCAATCCAACTCTACTTCCCGACTTTCTGGTCAGAATCTAGCGAGACAGAAAGTTGCGGATAAACGGTTGCGACCCCGAATATCTGGAAGACGTGCTGCATAGCGGCAGTGCCGATAATATCCGGCTCTGGATGGACAATTCTGCATTGGCAAAGCAGCCTCTACTCAATAACGTTCAAGAAACTAACGCATCCCAGATTCGAAAAGGAGTTCGACAGCGTTCACGATGTCTTCGAGCTCCAGGTATGATTGGTTGCCCAGCTGCGAGAGCGCAGCAGCATTGCTGAGACGGAAAATGACGGTTGTGACCGCCCGACTAATTGCCATTGATCCAGCGCAACCTGAACAACGTCTTCGCATACGATCTTGTCCCGTCCACTGCTGTTGTCACTGCTGCTCTTAAGGCTGCTCGAAGGGTCAACGATTTTGCTACTGCTGTGCGCATCTTTGAGGGTACGTCGACGGCCCCCTTTTTTGAAGGCATCCAATCCATGCTTTAGTCTCATTCTGGTCTACTACGCCTTCCCGCCTTGGCAGTTGCTTCCATGACCACTTTGCTGCCTCTGTGTCGCGCCAAATTCGGTGCAATGCGACTTTTTCCTTCTGACTCACCGTCTTCTTGTTGCCTTTTCGCTAATTGGTACATTCCCTGGTTATAGGTATCAAGGCCAAGGTTGAGACCAAGGACCAATACGAGCAATATGTCAACGAGCTCAAGACCCTCAGGGAAGAGCTCGGCGTGCCCCTGCAGGAGGAGCTGTTTCCCGAGGGAAGCTGAACAATTCGATACATGTTTGAAGCGTAGGACGGCCTGAGAAATGGGGTGGGGGAATGGCAAAACATGTACGACCATTAGTACGGATTACTATTGTGTGTGTAAATGGGGAGCAAATAGAAGACATGTTTTTGCCTTGGATTTCTCGGGTTTGAGGAGCAGGAACGTATAGTTGTCGATGATGCCGTTTCTTTTAGTTGAGGTGAAGGTTATGTTTATTTAGCGCGCACGAAGTAGCTGCGAGCTTGGCGGCGGGGCAGGAATGCAAATACATAGATGGTGTATATACACGTTTGAAACCCATCTCTACACGTATTGCCATGAGTTTAATGTTCCAATGGCTTCCGGTTCGGTAGTGTAGGCACATTCACTTTTATTCCCGTACTATAGAGGGGTACAGTCACCTGTGACATCCGATGATTACCTGGTAGTTGTTACACGATAGCGGGGTGTGCTACCGCGTGAGTAACACAACCTAATTACTCCGTACTGCACTCAGAAAGAAGTCTTGTAGAGCAAGTTATCACTCGACCATCGTTGCCTCCACTATTGTCGTTTATCGCTGCGAAGCGCCGTATGAGCGAGAGGTACAGGTATGTTACATGTAGACGAACGCAGTAGGTAAGCGGAGCAAAATACGGCAACATGACCTGATAAAGAGAAGGTGACTTGACATACAGCATGTGAATATATAGATAAAGCTATTGATGTTGAAGAAAAGCAACCGCATATGTAGATGAACACATGTACTACCCCAGAACCACAGATGATACAAGTCCCGCAACAAGAGGATATCCTATAGCGAACCATGGCAAACAACCATTCCGCGCACTTCTCAAACGACCTCTTTCTCGCCTCGCATATGACGTACGCTATGAAACTGCCGGGGACGTAGCTCGAAGCAAAACAACCCAAGTACATTGAAGAAGAAAAAAGACGAAAAACGACCCCCCAAAACAGAACACCCACACACAGGTGACCAGAACTAGATATGTAGATATTGCCTGCTAATCTCGAAGATGATTCTTCCACCGCACATTCGCCGGACTGCCCCCCCTACTGGCCGAAGCACCCTCACCAGCACCACCCCCATAAGAAAGCCTCCCCGTTCGAGGACTCATCATGCCCAAGCGTGGACTCCGCGGAACACTCACCTGGCGAGTCTCCCGCCGCGCACGCTTCAACAGCCGCAACTCATCCTTTGTATGCTCCAGTTCAAGGTCTCTCTCTCGCAGCTGCGACTTCAAGTCGCTAATCTGGACGAGATGGTGTTTGATAGCCGTGTCTGCTTGAATGGCGTGGACCTTCCCGAGGGTATCTTCCGTCTTTCTAGCAAGGTCAGTGACTTGCTCCTTGAGGTTTGCGTTTTCTCCGCGAAGAGCCCCGCTCGTGGCTGTGGCATCCTGGTAGAGACTCCGGGCGTAGTCGGCGTCTTTGAGGGCGATTTCGAGGCGCTTCTCCAGAGTTTGCGCCGTTTCTTGCACATCTTTGAGGAGGTTTTGCGTCTTGGATAGTGGGGTCTCTTTGGAGGCATCCGGGCCTGCGGTGAGCCGTGTGATGGTTGCCTCCAAAGAGGCGATCTTCTTTTGTGATTTTTCAGTGTATTTTTGGCTGGCTTCTTTGGCGGTTTGTAGGGCCGCCTCGGCCTTTTGAGCTTGTCGCTCAAAGGTGGCGCGGTCTTCTAGGGCCGCTCGATGGGATGAATATATTTTTGCGCTTGTTCTCTCGTATTCTTTGATTCGGGTCTCGAGCGCTGCAATTAAGTTCTTGTATAGCGTGTTTGTGTCTGCTGTGTCTACTTGTCGCCTGAGCTCTGAAACCTGTTCTCCATAAAAATAAAGTCATGGTTAGTTATCACTCTGATCATTTCGTCACATCCATGGACCTGAGGCTGGTACTATACCTGTTCAGCAAGTGCCTGCAAAACCGCCACCGGCACACCAACGACACCTGTGAATGACGTAGCAGCAGTGCTCTCCATGATCTTGGGCTTCACGGAGTCTAACAACGCCCGGACGTCATCAGGTACTGGTGCATCGTCCGCTCCAACGATGAATTGTTTAGAAGGCGAAATACGCGGTCGTTTGGCTCCCTCATCGTTGGAATCGTCCTGGTTATCCTAATAGATAAATCAGCATACATACAAAGTTGTCAAAAATGTGCTCAGACGTCTTTTACTCACCAGCTTCCGCTTGCGAACGATGTCAAGAACTTCGGGTGCATCAGTCGCAGGTATTTGAGAGCGCGACTGGGAATTGAGGTAAATATCCAAGATGTCCTCAGGAAGAGGGGCTGGCTCCCATACAACATCCTCAGCCAGTCCGTTCAAGTAGTCCACAAACAGGCTGGCCGCTTCATGCGGTTCTGAGCATCCACGGTCCGGGTCCTTTACGAGCTGTCTCGCTCGCACGATGCCAGATACGAGCGCGTTTTTCCGCTCCAATAATGTCAAGTCGCCCGGAACATGCAGGTCGATATGCTCGATGGAGTGTGTCGTGACCAGCGTCAACACCATCGGCGATCGTGCACCCGGAATCTCGGGCTCAAGCTTTAAGCCAACCACTGAGCTGCCGAATGAATAGTCATAGCCAATGACAAGATCAAAGTCATCTTCATCGACATCCCTCTCCGGAAGGATCAGAGTGATCCTGGCGATCGAGATGCCTGATTTCGGCTTGAAGGATAACCCTAGGTCTCCACAGATGCACTCGATACCCAGCGCTTCCGCAAGACGGAACAAAAGCCTCAACAGCTCCACAGATCTAGCCACAATCAAGACGCGTGTATCCTTGGTCAGTCCCTGCAAGAGCTCAAACAAGAAGTTAAATTTGCCATTACCATCACAACAGTATTTGATTAGCTGGTTGGATGGCAGTGTCTCGATCACGCTGCCAATCACGTCAGGCGGATAATCGCAGATATTGCGCAGTCCATCCAGCACCTGATCGATCTTGTGCACAAGAGCCTCGTCCGGTTCAACATACTCCTCACTGCTAAAGACGTTGCCGTACTGTGTTATCTCTTTTTTGTACTTAAGTAAGGTATCGTCGTACAATGGCCTGATGCTAGCTTGGAATGGTAGTGTAACGATGTGCTTAAGTGCAATTTCTTCTTGAGAGGAAGAGGAATCGCTGTCATCATCATCAGACTCTTCATCGGTCTCTAATGGGCTCACATGGTCAGAGGCGACCGCCGCCGAGCTGTGGTATTCCGACCGCGGCAAGCCAACGGAAGACAGCTCCCCTTGGGTGAATAGGGATGGCATCAGACTTCGCGGGTTCGAGATATCTGCTAGAGAGACAGTGGATGGTCCTTCATGGTGTGTCGCATCAGGCAGGACTGGGTCGGAGACTGGCAAGTCTGGACGGTGGAAAATCATGTCAACCATGCCCTGCAGCGACTGGACCGCGGATGGTGGCGATTTGGGGGGCGACTTGAACTTTGCTTGCTCACTTTTAGCAACGAGACTGTAGGGCTGACTTTGCTGCTGCTGTGCGTGGGATGCTTGCACATCTGGACCAAACGGCTCTGCCTTGCAGGAACTTCCAACAACATCTGCCAAAGCTGTCTTGAAGTCGGGCGAGCCTGGATCCTCGGGCATGTCGTCCGAGTCGTCGTCCAAAGCGAAGATTTGGCTCAACTCATCTACGGCGGATGACAGCCGGGCCGGCTTCGAGGACGTCCGTGCTGCGCGGCTAGAATCCATCTTATCGTGCGTCACCACAGATACAGATGGCGATGGCTGTGATGATCCTGTGCCAGCTTGTTGTGTGACGAGCGGATTCCCGCCTTGTTCAGTGTTGTGACTGACAGTGAACGCAGACACGTGTGACACGAATGGGGCGATGGGGAGGATTTGGGCGTCCTGAGATTCGGTCAGATAATCAGCAGCAGAATATGCACTTGCCGAAACCTGTCCTAGACTAGAGATAAACTCATCCACCACGCTCGCGTCTGGAGAGCCCTGCAGTTCACTAGACGAGCTTTCCGGAATGGGAAACGAGAATGGAAGCGGTGGCTGTGACAGAAATGCAGGAGCAGCGGTTGAGTCTGGCACTATAGACAGCTCGCTGCCAATCCCAGGTGTTGATGCTTCAAAATTTAATTTGTCTGCAAACGCGGTCAAGTGAAAGTCTTGGCTCGTACCGCTCAACGATTTTGGCTGATGAGGTTGATGGGACGGTATGTCGGGGCCGTTAGATAGCCCTGAGGCTGAGGAGTGTCCTATAGAGTGTGCCCTGGCTTCCAGAAGACAGCTACTCGAATTACCAGGGTGACGCTCGTTTTGTTGCAACTTTACAGTGGGATAATGCCAAGTCTCGCGAGCGCTGTGGGCAGATGACTGAAGATCAACAGACCAAGTCTGGCCTGACGGCTCTTGAGAGTCTGGAATAGTTTGACGGCTTAGCTGAGACGCAACAAACAGACAATCGTCCTGACTCTCCAGCTCCGCAATGGATTGAGACGAAAGACCACTGGCTTGGGTGTTGTGCTGGCTGCTGTATTCGGCGGGATCGAAGAGTGGTTTTTTTGGAAGCTGGATCATAAGTCTCTGGTTTCCAACAGGGTCCAGATCGCGTTGATCTAGGTCACCAGGACTGTCGATCTCGGAAGTGCTGTGCACGACGCTATCAGCACAAGACAGAGATGCGACGGACGAGTCGGGCTCTTGCGATATCGTTGGGTTTCTTGCGACCTTAGCGACCTTGCATGGACGCTCGCTTTCTTCGTCGTCGAACACGTTGCCGTTTCGTTGCCTTCGTCGGCCCTGTCGTG
Organism: Claviceps arundinis; assembly: GCA_018360175.1. Classification (NCBI taxonomy): domain Eukaryota; kingdom Fungi; phylum Ascomycota; class Sordariomycetes; order Hypocreales; family Clavicipitaceae; genus Claviceps; species Claviceps arundinis. Next base: position 33,459 of record SRPS01000090.1, on the reverse strand, counting down.
ACCGTATCGCGTCAGACGCACCAACAGTCCGGGTTCTTTGCAGTCGCCTCCAGTTGAAGGGTCGCGGAGGCTGGCTATCACCTCCGTGTTGAATATCTCGTTCGACTTGCTTTCCGCTATGCGACACCTTGCTGTTGTCCCACTCCTCTTTGGCTTGGTCAGTAACCTCGCGACTCTCCATTCCACGAACAGTTAGCTCTATGCGCCCGCAGTCGCACGTCGAGGAAGCTTGTCACAGGCAGCAGAAAAGAGAGGAAGAGCATACCCAAGCGGGGGGAAGCGGCTCGCCAGTTATCTTGTCGTCGTCCCAGGCGAGCAAATATTCAACGTGGCCGTTGACACGCCTTTCGTCAAGGATAGTCCTGATGGAGGCAACCTGCTTGCGCGACTCCAATGTGCGAGATGCAGGCCGTCGTAACCTTCGCATTGGCCTGACCGTACAGCGAGGCGAGTTGGGCCGGATCTGTGCCCCCTCTCTATGCCAACCTGGCTGTTGCTGATGCAGCGCAAGGCCACAACACGAACAGGCGATAGACTCGGAGCCTGTCGGACGTGTAAATCAAGCGGCGGATTCGAGGTTCGAAGGCGCCTACGGGCTAGAAGCAAGGCTGACGACCAGATGCGGCTGGTAGAAGGAGCAGCCGAGCTAATCTTGATCGCGTCACGTGCAAGTCGTGGCGGGTCCCGGGTTTAACCAAACATGAGCGGATTTAAGCCTTGGTGTACCGTGTGACGGATTTCAATTTGCTTTGCGTCGGCTGATCACCTAAATAAGTGTGGATGAAGTAATTATCAGATCATAGATGAAACTGACCGTTCATTCTCCGCTACAAACGCACAGGCTGCGTGAGTATTACGCAGGCTGAACGTGCCCATCACATCCTCCTTTCGCACAACCAGTGTTCTTATGTGCCAACTGAAAAAAAAGCAATAGTGCGCATATCACAGGTTCTCATAAAACACGCCTTAGCAGCGCAGCGAAGCAAGACCCGGAAGCCAACGGCGTCATTCACCATGACGACTGCGTTTCAAATACAACCTATTGGCAGGTTTTCTGGCCACAGCCAACCCGTCAAGCGGCCCAAGGTAGCCAGCGCCAAAAGCAACTGAAAAAGCAAAATAACTACTCACACATCTTGCCCTTTGCCCCATTTGACATTTCTACACCATCGCAACTCACATCTCGGAAAATGGGGAGAAAGAACTGTACGCCTAAGATAAAATACATGATTTAGGAGTTTGCGTGCTTCTCTTACGATGAAAACCACGAGTTTCGACTGGATGACTCGTCCATCAAGTACTACTACACCCCGAGGATAGGCGCCGACTTGTCCAGAGGCTTCAACACGTTCCAGAAACTGGATGACTCTCAAGATGAGCATCTAGATAGCCTGTTGAAGGCCATCATGGCGCACGAGAAGGAGACGGGGAAGAAGATTGACGCTCATGTGGTCACGTGGCGGGGAATGATGACCAAGGTGTGTTCTTCACGCAGGCCCCTACCTTCCATGCACATTGCAAACCGTGTGATAGGAGAATTATGATCTGACAATCTTAGATTATGGCGGCGTTGTTTGAACAGCAAGATGGGTTGGACTTTTTGAAGCTATCATCACGAAGACCCAAGTGCAGACGACTGACTGAGTTGTAGCTTCGAGATGAATGCCACGTTATACCAAGTATGTCTTTCTGCGTGCTGAGTCCCAAGTGGGAGTTGAAGTATGAACTTAATATACATAGCTAACATCATTCCAGGAATGCCTGTAAGTCATACGCCCTCTAATTCTCCGATAACTTGTCCTTTTTTCTTTCTTTCCGTGATACGCAAAGTACCACCATACCCGCTACGCCCCGTTTCTCACTCTCACAAACAAAGATTCATCGAAGAGAACAACGCGTTCAAGATTCAATCGAGACACGAACAGAACAGTCGAAGTATCAGACGTGGGCCTCCTCTCGAGGTCATGCAATTCTGGGGTAAGCGCCATCTCCCTCCCCACTGGACGCATGCAAATAGTAGCAGACGTTCAACTATTCCTGACCTCATATCCCTTACCTTCGAGATGGAAAGAGAAGAACAGGACACAGAGAGAGAGAGATTCAAGCAATAAATACTAATTTCCTCCTAGGCTATAAGTTCGAAACGCTCTCCACTCTCCCTAGGCCCTGGGGCGAAACCTCCAGAGATTACATTGAAAGCCGCGAAAACCAAGTCGTCAACAACAAAGAGCAATACTGCTCCGTGGTCCGCACCGGCATCGGCAGCACTGTTCTCTGTCTCGGAGGCGAAGTCGACGCCAGTACGTAGATGATAAACCCCCGTTCTCACATCGACCGTTCTCACATCCCCCCTCTACTCATGTCTTCTTTTCTCCCCGATTCGTTCTCAAACATTATGCTAATTGATTTCTCCCTTTTCAATAGTATGGGACATCAAACCAGCCCCCGGCGAACCCATCAACTGGGTCGAGCTCAAGACGTCCCAAGAAATTCGGTCCCCCGGCGACGTCGATAATTTCCACCGCAAGCTCATGAAATTCTGGATCCAGTCCTTCCTTCTTGGGGTCCCGAAGATTATTGTCGGCTTTCGCACAAGGGATGGGATTCTCGTGCATGTGCAGGAGATTGAGACGCATTCGATTCCGCAGACGGTGAATTCGCGGCCAGGCGCGCGCTGGAATGCGGATATGTGTGTGAATTTTGCGGATAAGTTCCTCGAGTGTACGTTTTTTTTCTTTCTTCTTCTTCTTCTTTGGTTCCATCGTTGATGCTTCACGGTGTGGGTTGCTGGACGAGGCAATTGAGGTCATGTTCTTAGTTTCTTTGCCACGCGCAAGTCCTTTGCCTTCCTTGAAACCCCCTACCCTCTCTTCTTTGCCCCATTTGCGGTTGCATTTTTTTCAAGTTGCAGTATCGAACATTGTATTAACATTGGTGTGGTAGGGCTGAGGACAATAATCACCGATGAGGGAGTGTGGCGAATCCGTCGGCGGAGCGCATCGGATGCTATTGAGGTATTCCAGGTTGAAGAGACTGGGCATGGGGACATTCTTTCAGAGGAATTCAAGAACTGGCGAATCAAGCTTACTCTTGGACCGGACCCTACTGAGGAGTCGACGTAGTAATGACACTGGCGCCTAGACTGCCCTTGGTTTTCCATCCCAACGCTCCATCTACCGGCCATCGGCCACACAAGCTGCCCGTCAGCAAATTGCGTTTGGGAGGGGAAGCAATGATAGACAGAGCCGTGCGTCTGAGAAAGAAACATGAATCGAGTCATTCAGTTCACACCGCCGCGCCTTGTCCTCGGAGAACTTCCACGAGAGCCCGCTACCTACAATGGAGAAACGAACAAATAGGGCGTCTTCTTGTTCTTTTGGCCCAAAAATGAGGCTGCGGTGATATTGCTGTAGCTATGTAGCTGGTGAAAGTTGTCGTGGAACAGCTCTTTCGGGAACCTGCGTTGGACAAAGTGTGTCAGCCTCTTGTCCTTCGCTGCGGTCGTCGGCAACTCTACTGTATCTTAATAATTCCCCATCAAGGGAAATATGCGCCTTAACGAATCTCATCACGAACGAGGAAGGCGCCTTTATGAACAAGAACACGTGCATCGCCTGTGTCGTGTCATCCTTTATTCCATTCATCTCAAACGTGGTGTCACACACTACCTACTTAGATCTATGTAGGAGGGAAGCAAGCAATTCCGATTCACGAATAGCTATGTAATCAAATCCAAGCAACACGCAAAATCTTCTAAACGCCACCTCAAACGCCGTGTCCGTAGAGAGTGCATCCATCAACATCAAAGCTCAAACAAGGTTCGCTCCTAAAAGATTCCATAAAACTCGAGTCGGCAATCGCCCAAAAATGCACACGAAAAGCGCAAGCTTAACTCATCCGAATCCCAGGAAATGAAATGCGGGTTTCCTCGAGAAATTCGTGATCATCAGTTCGCTAAAAATTAAAAATGTGCCTTCTGTGCCATTGCAATGAACCAAACAAAAACATGCTTTTTATGCTTTCTCAAAAACAGGCTTCTTGGTCCTTTCTCCGGATCAAGACATGGTGTAGCACGCGCTGGAAAATCAGATAAATCCGAAAGGGTATTCACATCAAAACATGGAGTACAGGCTGAGATAAGTTGAAAAAATAAATAAAAGAACAAGGAAACGGATTAAAAGAAAAGATATGAAACACCCCGCATTGCCAAACAGCAAGCCCAGTCCCCTGAATATTGTACGGTGTATTGTTGTACAGTGTGTTGTACAGTGTGTTGTATAGTTGTAGTATCAAATAGCTGGCCATCGGATTCGGAGATTGTCTGACCATCGGTGGTAGAGAACATCAGAAAGTTGCTTGCAGTGTTCCATGCCGCTTCTGGCATCGCGACCTGGATATTTTTCGTCGATCAACGTCGAGCACTCCCTGTCTCCGGAGTTGGCCTTGGGGGATTCGGTCAATCTTTGTCGGTGGCTCTTCAGGTGCGGGTTATTCGAGCTCATCACTAGTTTGCTGGGACTAACCGAGGGTGGCACAGAGCTCTTGACAATGACCGTCCCTTGCGGTGTCCCGTCATCCGGAATCTTTTGAAGGGGCTGCCTTAGTAACGAGGCACTGAGCTTGTTGTCCTGTGACATGCACGTCACAAGGTTGCTCATCAGATGGTATGCACCCTCAGGATCTACTGCATCCAAGGCTGCAAAGGCATCCGATAACTTGCCGAGAGCTTCTCGCTTCTGCATGGCTGACGTCTGCGCATGTAGCTCTGCCAATGTGGGCTCCACGGCCTTGTTGTACAGCCGTCTGCCCAGGACTGCTTCCTTTCCAAACGGCTCGACAGGAGAGGATAGAGGAGGAGGGAGATTCTCGTCACAGAATACATCGTCAGGTGAGCTAGGTCTTCCAAATTGGCCATTGGTAGAGCTTTCCGATGGGACACGACGGAAGAGACGCATAGTTGATCCTGAGTTCCCAAAGGACATGTCGGTTTGTAGGGGCTTCTTGGTCACTGTCGTAGAACGTGAAGGTGCGCTTGACCGGACAGAGCTAGAACGCGCGACAGATGATGTACGACGAACAGTTGACTTGCGAATCGTTACAGGCGCTGGAGAGGTGGCGCCCAAAGGCCCGTCGGTGATGTCGAGTCTTCGCAAGCCTTCTTCGGTAGCCAGTACAGAGGAAGGCCTACGGAGTCTGACGGTCGATTTGTTGGGTTGGGTGGGGGCAACGGACCTGATTGTTTCAAATACCCACTCCTGTTCTTCGTCCTTTGGTGATATTGTTTTCAGCGTCTCTTGGTAGTATATGGGGTGTCTTTGACGGTTCTGGTTTGCATCCCACATTTGACGACGGGCAATAAGCTCTTGCAAAGCCTCGACCTTTCCAGCTGCTCGAATGAAGCGATGCTTCAGCAACTCTTTGGCAGAAGGTCTGCTCTCATAGTCCTTGGTCAGACATTGAGCAACAAAGTCCTTGAAATCCCTGCTAAAGTCCCCCTCCAGTCTCGGGGGCGCGTTCTTAGGAATATGGAATAACACTTTCATCGGATGGATGTGGCAGAGAGGGGGCTCGCCGTTGGCCATTTCCATGGCCGTGATGCCGAGAGACCAGATATCTGCCTTGAAGCTGTAGCCGTCTTGTTGGATGACTTCCGGCGCCATCCAAAACGGAGTGCCGACAAAGGTATTGCGCTGCGATTTGATGTTGGTGAGTTGCGCTGCGACACCAAAATCGGCAAGCTTGACTTTGCCAGCCTCGGAGAGTAGAACGTTGGCTGCCTTGATATCACGATGAATCTTTCCTTCCGAGTGTAAATATTGTATTCCCAAAAGGAGTTCGCGGCAGACAATAGCAATGTGCGTTTCGCTGAAGTTGGCGGGTTTCAACTGTACAATCTTGTCAGCATTTGCCGCACGATAACGGGGCACAAGTCCATGCGATGGTTAATGTGCCGACAAAGGACAGCGCGAACATACCAAGTCAAGACAAGAACCGCCACCAAGATACTCCATAACAATCCATAGCTTGTATCCTCGGAGAAAGGAACCCTTGTATTGCGTCACATAGGGGCTTGCACATGTGCTAAGGACAGCGATTTCAGCCTGGATATCTTGAATGTCGTCGTCATTGGATTCGAGATCAATCTGAATAGGCACAAACAAATTAGACTTCAGATTGCGTTGAGCCTGGTTGCGAAAGGAGTGAAGAATGACGTACATGTTTGATGGCGACAGTTTCACCTGTTGCCTTTTCAATCCCTTTATACACCACGCCAAAGCTTCCACCTGAGATACAACATGCCGATTAGTGTTTCTGAATCCAATGTCAAGCACGAATGCTCCGTTGATGATGCGTGGACGAAGTCTACTTACGGCCAAGCTCTTCTAACACCTGATAGTGCTCGGCAAGGCCCTCGTCTGCCATCCTGTCTCACTGTCGAGCAATGTGCCGGGTTTGCTTGATTTGGCGCAGTTGATTTGGCGCAGTTTTCTCTCCAGTCCTCACCAGACGAACGAAGCTGTGACGTCGGGATACCGCAGCGTCCGGATGTTGAGGCGCCCTGGGAGCGAGACAAATTGGCGGTATAACGAGAGCGATTGCGTGAAGATGGCGAAAACGGATGATGCAGAGAAACAAGAAAAGCGACCACAATTGATTAGATCCTCGGACTGGGTCGCACGGCCATATATTCGCAGTGGCTAGCGCAAAGTGGTGCAGGCCAGGCCAGGGCGATGGCCCAGTTCGGTCGAACAATTGTCCTCGGTTGGCCAGGGGCAAAAAGATGTCAGGGAGCTTGGGCCGCCAGCTTTGTTTACAAATCTCCTTGAATGGACAGCTTGCGCCGGGGGGGGCCACTGGGCCTTCGCTGGGGGTTCGCTAGCGGGGTCGTCGAGGCCCCAGGGGTACAAATTAATGATGCGAATGGATTGGATGTGCCAGCGGTATAGAAAGAGAGTGTAATCGGGCGTCGTTTAGCTGCATCGTGAGGCGGACTGGTTTGGTGTTGGCAGCAAAGCAGGAAACGGAGAAAACGGGCAGCTGCAAATGAGGAGCTGCACCGTCTATGTATACATATTGTTGACCAATTGCGCCTAGCACTGCACTGACACTGCAGCCAGGTGTCAGTGAAGAATGCGCGCCGTCGCCCGACTCGGCTTGGTCACACACAACATCACATCGGGAGGGCCGCACTGCAACGCTGGGTTCGGTGAATTTGAAGCCGTTCACGGTCCAGCTTCCCACGGCCGCCGGGCAGCAGTTGGGCGCAATTGGCTCCGCCGGCAACGGTTTGGATGCCTGCATGTCGCTTCATGGACGCGTGCTTGGGAACAATCAGACGTTCCAGATGCCAGGAGCCCCGGCCTCGACGTCCCGGCCAGGCCCGTGCCCAAGGCTGCAGCAGAGGGCAGGAGCACTGGAGCAGCTTCCATTCTGCGCGAAGGAGCTGCTTCATTAGCCGCCCCGACAGCTGGTGACAGTGCAAGGCGACGAGTGACGTCTGCATCACCGTCCGTCATTGGACGACTGACCCAGCAGGTGGGGTCCCACAGGTGTCGGTCTGCCAAGCTCTGGGATTGCCGTTTCTAGCGCGTTGGCCGCGGACATGGGCAACCTCGGATGCAGGGGCGGCGATGCTCGTTGTCGTGGCAACCACAGCCTGCTCTGTTTCCCAGCAGCTGGGGCTCGACGTTTTAGCTCGCCCCACCCGGCGCCCGTCCCTTGTCGACTTCTGGTCCATCGTCGATGTGCAGCTTGCTGTTCGTCGTTGCCACATTGTCATGCTTCAAGAGATCAAGGGTGGTCTGACGACGGACAGCTCCTATGACCGACAATTGGCCTCTCACAATACACCAAAACTCCCGGGCAGGCAATTGACTTCACGTAGCGATCGGACGGCGATCGTTATACCCAAACCGCAACCACCGCGCTGCCACATCTACTAGCAAACTTCTTTCCACACCACGGCGCGCATCTTCGCGCCCACGCGTTCGTACTTTTATTACTACACACTGCGCGTCCACACCGCGCGTCCACTCTGCAATATCCACAACTGCACGTCCACACTACGCGCTTCTGGCTGGGTTGACAGCATTTCTGACGTCTCATCCTTGCTTTCTGGGCTCTTTAGGGACATTGAGTGCCGGGGAACCCTGGTAATGGTGTACAATTGGTGGCATACAACGGAGCGACACACCTCTTTGCATGATAGTTACGACATATTCGTAACTAGCTCTCTGTACCGCAGACAAAGGAGCGCAATCGACCCGCGCCTGCATCTGCACAATCACGACCTGGCGGAATCGTAACGGTTCTCACCCTTTCACCGACTTTCGCTCCGTCTCCACCGCCTGTGACAGCTTGGCAAAAAGCCTCACTCGTACTCTGTACTCTTCTTACAATCGCCAACGGCTGTCATTGATCTCGGCGCACACCATCAAGATGGTGCCGCCACCGTGTGCGCTTCCACCGCGCTTCCCGTGCTGGTGCAGAGCTGTCTATTCATGGGGAGGAGAGGTGAGTCAATTGCACGAGCCCCACGAGCCCCGAATCTTGATGGCCTGCACGTTCCGTGTCCCGTGAGAATCGATTTGTTTGCAATCAACTAACATTCATGTAGTCAAAGCGAGATCTGGGTTTCATGGAGGGAGACTTGATCGAATGTTTAAACGCTGGAGATGGATCGTGGTGGGTTGGCCGCCTTTACCGCGATCGAAGAACGGTTGGCTCATTTCCGTCCAACTTTGTCGAGGTTCTCCCAGAGGAATTTCGTCCCATGACCCGATCCGTCAGCCCGTTACCCTCGAGTAAGACCAGCGGCCCTAAAAATATACCTGCCAAATCAAAAACGTTCCGCAAACCGTTCGAAGCATATGCCAAGGCTCCGCACTACACCACTGCGAAGACTCCCACGTCATATCGTCATCCTCCCGTCGAGGCAGCAGTATCAGCGTCAGCACCAAATACACCATTGAAGCGTGGCCAGCCACGGCAGAAGGATCGTGCGGCGAACTCTCACTCACACAGATCTGTTCACGAGTCCATTGGAAGGGTCCCCTCTCCACCTGTGGTCCATGGCTATGGATCTCGCGCACCGTCACCAGCTGCGTCTCTTACGTACATGATGGACCATAGAAGGAGTCTTTCGGATGCGGACAATGCGCCTCCTCCGGCACCGCCTCCTCACAGGCACATGGCTAGTTCATCTCTCGACATGTCGCGGCAACCCTCGAATGCCTCCTTCCGTCCGTATACGCCCACGGTGATAGCACGGCAGAAATCCAATGCCTCATTCCAACACGCGCACCAAACACCCAGGCAGTCATCCTATGCTACCGACGACGAACATCATGAGTACAATCACAATTTAAACCACCCGCGCACGCCGATAGACAGGTCACCTCAGCAGGGATCGGCCGACGAACTGCATATGACGCCATCTCCGCTGCGTGAGGCCATGGATAGCGTGATGGAGCAATTGGATCAGCTTGACGGGCTCGGCAGCAGTTGGGGCGGAGAGCAATTGCAAGAGCATCAACCAGACACAAAGATCACCGACCCGTGGGCGCCCGAATCCTTCGACATCGTGGCTGAGAAGTCGAGGCGTAAGGAGCCACATCGTGCCAGACCCTTGACTTCTATGGGCTTGCCGATGCATGATGAAGGGTACGAGACCTGGAGTGGAGGATCATCACAAGAGGCGTCCTACCAGAGTGGTCGCCGTGAACGTGAGCAGGATCTGCCTGCTCTCAGTAATTACGTGGAGCGTATGGAGTCGCGGCTGCGAAATATGCATCAACATAGCGTGAGCGAGTCGATGGCAGCAGACATTGATCTGGATGCAGAAGCTAATGACATGCCACCACCGCCGCCGCCGAAAGGTCAGCCTTATCAAAGACCCAAGTCCTCAGCCGCCGTTCCTGGCAGCCAGCTGAGACAAATGAGACGACAGAAATCGTGGTACGACACTGGCAGAGGGCATGCTGTTAGCGACAGCATTGACAGAACTCTCACGACCAGGACCAATGCCACTAATGCCTCCTCTGGGAATCAGAGCCACACCAGCTCCTCAACACAAAGCAGTGCTCGGACTCTTTGGAGCGGCGTTTCCGCCGGCGGCTTCAGCGCAACAAGTGCTGGAAGCATGGCGCGACAACAAATGCGCACGCGCAGTGCGATGGACACACGTGAAGGAGATTTAGACCGTCCAGACTCTCCCTTTACAGGCGTAACTTATCACAGTAGTCATGCTAGCAACGCGGCTGCACGGACACGAAGAGCTCAAACGGGGTTGGAAGACAGCATGACTGGTGGTCTTGGAGGGCTGGTGCAGCCGAAAGCTCCGAAAAGGAACATTTTCAAAAAGATCTTCGACTCTGCGAAGACGGGTGTAGCAAGCAATAGGGGTAGCTTCGCAGCTGCGCCAACGGCTGGAGGGAACTCACTCAGGTCTTCACCGTTCAACCGGCCCCGGCCGTCAGGGACATCCTCCGCTCTGGGTTCCAGAATGACGGCTCTCAGCGGCCCAGTGTACGGATCAGACGCAACTCGTGAGATGGGTCTGCAGCGAGGGAGCAACACTAGTGTGGATTGGGTCCAAGTTCGTCGAGACGTGAACAGATCTAATTCTCTCAGCAAGGCCGAGAAAAATGAGCGTCAAGACCGTTGTCAGACTCTCGATCATCCGGTCTTGAACCCTGTTGACGAGCTCTATGAAGGCATTGAAGGAGATGAGGGCGCTGACGGCAACCCTGTTCGAGAGCCTCTAGATTACCAGTCCATCAATTTCAGCCAAGTGGACAAGAACTCAAGATTTCTTGGAGACATGCCGCTCATGACAACCGCGATTCAATTAGCCACCGCTTACGTGTGCCGACCATTTAGAAGCGATGTTCAACGACTACGTGCCATATTCACCTGGGTAGCGGAAAAGGTTTGCTGGGAGGAAGACTTCGAGGGACCGGTGGACACTCGTCGCGTCATCCAGTCTAAACGAGCTTGTGCCGAAGAGTACGCGGTGCTTGTGATGGAGATGTGCGTCGCTGTTGGTCTGGAGTGTGAGATCGTCAGAGGCTACTTGAAGACACCAGGAGACGTTGCAGACCTTACCACGATCCCGAGATCCAACCACTGGTGGAATGCGGTCAGTGTAGACAATGAATGGCGAATCATTGACTGCTGTCTGGCGAGTCCTTCGAATCCCAAGCGAAGCCAGTATTCGAGTACCAATGGCCCGACTGCGGACTCTTGGTGGTTTCTCGCCAGGCCTACCGAGGTGTGTTGGACTCATGTACCTGAGCACCACGATCAGCAACACATTGTGCCACCTGTTGCCCACGAAATCCTCCTGAACCTCCCTTGCACCTGTCCTGCCTTCTTCCGCAATGACATCGAGATGGTAGACTACAACACGGCTGTCACGAGGATCGAAGAGCTGGAAATGGTCCACATCAAGCTCAACGTGCCCGCCGACGTCGAGATCGCCGCCGAGGTGGAAGCCCGGGCATATGCGCAGGACGCAGACGGCGACGTCTTTGAAAGCGGAGACATCGTCAAGAAGAGAGCCTTGGCACAGGCGGAATGGTACAACGGCGTCAAGCGCTACACGGTCAAAGCACTGCTACCCGGGGACGAGGGCCAGGGAATTCTGAAAATCTACGCCGGAAAGCGTGGGCTAATGCACAGCATCAAAGACATTCCTCATCCTCTGGCTTTTGCGCTCCCGATTCTGCACACCGGTGAGAATCCACCGTACGAATTCGTGACTCGACATCCCACGCCTCACGCCCAGCGGCACGACATATACGTTGTTCAGCCGCAATGCCAAAGACTAGCCCTCAACAACACGTTTGTCTTCGCCATCCGGCAGCACCCTAATTCGGTCGCCCTCGGCCCTAACTCGGCGCTTACACCGGCATCGAACCCCGACAGAGCAAGTCCGAACCCGTTCGCACGACCCAGCTCAGCTATGAGCGTGCAGGCGTCGAGTGTTGGTGGCTCGGCACCCAGCTCCGCGAGCGGCACCGTGGCGGGAAAAAAGCCGGCGAAACTGGCTATTCAGACTCCAGGGGGCAAGATCCTCCGTCTTATGAGGAAAGAAGATCGAAAGGGCATCGCAGTAGGTGGGAAGGGTCTTTCGAGCGACGAGGATATCAGCGATGGGGGCACCTGGGAAACTATCATTAAGTGCTCCGAACGAGGTATGTGGAGAGGTTTGGTCCTTGCGGATCGAACGGCGAGATGGTGTGTCTTTGCGGAGTGGGATTGCGTGGGTTGAGCAAGGTTCAAGAGAAGGAGGAGATTTCAGAGAGGGGGGATGGTCTGCCCAAAGTCCGCGGCCCCCCCTTTGGAGGCGGGATAATTGTTTGTTTGTGTGTGTGTATGTGTTGTACACTGGAAGCACTAGGAGGCCTTTGAGCCATTGGCATTCTTGAATCATATATTGGTTGGCTGGTTGAATAGCAAGCAAGGCAGAATAGCCTCGCGATGGATGGCGTTGGTGATTTTCTTTATCTTTGGCTTCAACATTCGAAAAAGGGAAATGGCTGCGGCTGATTTGTTTGGGTTATGTGTGGTACCTATGTAATGGATCTGGGGGAGCATATCGGGGTAACTTGGTGTATGGACAGTGGGAGGTATATTCTTGATATAGAGCTTTAATAGAGCTTGTCCATTTTTGTGTTCGCGCGGTTGGGTCGAATCGGGGAGACTGACGGTTTTGTGGCGGTGAAGCCGGATGCAGGCCAGAGTTACGCGCCGTCGTTCTTTCTTACCATCAGCACGAGGGACCTGCAGCGATCGCGAGCGGCGGCGTTGATGCCTGATGCATGGCCATAGGCTATCATATTTCGTCTTCCTCGTCATGAGGACCAGGATCTGCAGAGTATAATGGTGTGATTAGGAGTTGCGAATTGTGAGTAATGTGCTACCATCTTTTCTTTATCATCTCAAATTCATAATTTACGAGTTTGTTAAAAGTTGCGAGTCAAATCATACGTGTAGAGGCATGTACTGCAGTTAGTTCCGAGTTGCGAAGTCAAGAGTCAAGAAGTCAAGAGTCAAGACTCGAGACTCAAACAAACCCCACACTAAGCCGCATCAAGCCTGCCAACAACCCAACCAGAGCCCGACCTGGGACCTAAAAGAGTGGGACACGGACTTGATCACGACGCGCTCCACTCAACCCACGCTTTGCCTTCGATCTCACGAAGGCAACCAACACTAAACCCTGCCGGGATGGAGACAATCTACAAACCAAGCCCAATACAACCTTGAAGCAACCCCCTAGGAGCTGCGATCCTCAACGACATCGTCCGCATCCCTGGCCGCGAAACCACGAAACCGCGAAACGCGACCGCTCCAACCCTTCCAAAGTTCCCAGCGACATCTGCGTGCCGAAGTCGTCTACCCATCGCGATTCACCGCTCTCTATCAAACTCTTTGCCCACGGACAAAGCGCCCGACGCTCTCGAGAACGACCCTCACTGTGGACAGATCGGACCCCGCGACGCAGCTGAACCGGCTACCAGCACCCTATTCTCGTGAACTAATCGCCCTACTTGATAACTACTCTGCTTCTGCTCTTCGCACCGATCGCTCTCGCACCGTGCTGCTCCGGCGCCGACCATTGGACGACACATCGACTCCTTCATCTTGGGGGCTTTCATCCGGCTCAGCCGCTCTGTCTTGTTGTACTGTGCCGCAAAGACGATTTCCCAACCGTGAGGGCTTAGGTCGGTAGTCTGATGCAGACGAGGCGGATATGAGCTACCGAGGCATTTTGCCTTCGGGGCAGCCGGGGATGGGGGGCCAGCAGCCGTCGCACCCGCCACAGCAGCAGCAGCAGCAGCAGCAGCATCAGAATCAACAGCAGTCGCTTCTGCAGTCGCAATATCAACAGATGCTGGGTGGCCAGGTGAACTTCCAAGAGGGCCAGTTTTCACCGCAACAGGTGCAGGGTCATCAAGCGCAATATACGAATGGTGCGGTCGATCATTTCTTTGGCCAAGAGCAGCTACAACTGCAACAGCTGCAGCAACAACAACAGCAGCAGCAGCAGCAAGCGGGTCAGTTCCAACAAGCGCAGCAGCAAGATGAGTTGCTGCGAATGCGGATGGCGGAGCAGCAACGTCAGCAGCAACAACAACGGCTCCAGCAGCACTTACAGCTTCAACGGCAACAACAGCTTCAGAGGCAACAACAGCTTCAGCAGCAGCAACAGATTCAGCAGCATCAAAAGCTTCAGCAGCATCAACAGCTTCAGCAGCATCAACAGCTTCAGCAGCAACAACAGCTTCAGCAGCAGCAACAACGGCAGCAGCAGCAACAGATTCAGCAGCAGCAACAGCGTCAGCAGCAGCAACAGCAGCAACAGATTCAGCAGCAGCAACAGATTCAGCAGCATCAACAGCGTCAGCAGCATCAACAGCGTCAGCAGCAGCAACAGATTCAGCAGCACCAGTCCATAGACCAGTATGTGGGCATCAACGGCGCTTTGGCATCCCAGACTTTCGATTCATATGCCCTTCCACAACAACAGATGCAAGTTCAGCAGCAGCAGCAGCAGCAGCAATCCTTGTGGCCGAAACCCCAGTCTCAGTCCCATTCCTCACCAGACCAGCAGTTTTTGGGACATACTTCGCCGAGGCAGAACATGATGGGGATCCAACAGTCCAGGCATACCTCACCCTTGATGCAGCAGCAGCAGCAGTCACAGCAGTCGCCACCGCAGCAGCAGCAGCAGCAGCAGCAAGTATCGGAGCAAATGCTGCAGATGATGTATCAGCAGCAACAACTCGCCCACCAGCACATGAGCTCGCCTCAAGTACATCAACAGCCAACGCCACAGCGAAGAAAATCATCGTTATTACCATCGCAGATGCAGCGGGACGTGTCGCTGCAGAGCCCATCGAGCCAGTACACGGTGCCGTCGCCGATACAAAAACAACTACTTCATCAGCACATTGACTCAACACCGCCGCCGCCGCAGCCGCCGCAAAAGCGGCCTCTCTCAAACGGTCAGGCGCATTCACCGCAAGCGTCGCCACATGCTGGATCTCAACATCAGAATCAGAATCAGTACCCACAACCACAAGACCCCCAGTTCTATAATCAGCATCAACATACACCTCCGCCTCCTAAATCACGACATGTACCTCGGAAACCTGTGCAAGATGCTGTGCGAAAAATGCCTTCTACGCAAAATTTGCAACCCGAACCTGAACCTCGAGCTGAACCGGAGCCCAAATCGCAGCCTGAACCCGTACTGGAGGCTGAAGAGGAGTTGGAACCAGAACTGGAGCCGGAGCCCGCAAAAGAACCAGACTTCCATCCAGATCCACATCTCCTAGTCGAGGAACCATCATACGAACTGCCACCGCCGCCTGTAATACTGGAACAGTTGAATTTTGTCAACCCGCTAGACATTTTTAACGCCCCTCCTCCTCGTCCACCATTACCTCCACTCCCGATGGGAGACTTTCACATATGGGACAAGAAATCGCGAGATCCAGAGCCCAAGGAGGAGAAGCCGGAGGTCGAGGAGCCGTGCATGAATGCAGCGGATGCTGAGCCAGTCACAAGCGTGAAGGCCTCGTCAACGCAGGAGCAGATGACGATGAAGAATACCCAAAAGAAGGAGCTACAAGTGAAACAAGAGCCATGGACAGAGCCCAAGAAAGAAGTCCGTCCGGAGCCGAAGATCGAATCTGTGCGCGTGAGGTCCAGCCCGCACTCGTCCGTGACCAATTCGCCCGCGCTGTCGATGAGGTCGCCGGGCATAATAAAGCGTTCACCAGCCCCGATACCTCGGCCTATCAACACCACCCCACTCATGGTGGCGATTGCAGAGGAATGTCTCGGAAAAGCTCGCAGCTCTGTGCACGACGTAGCCATGTCTCTCGACTCCAAGCTCGTAGACGAATATCAAAGGCTGATCGCAACCGCCCTCTCCTGCTTAGAAGCTGCGCTGCAGAATAGCAAGCTTGCGCCACGAGAAGAGGCTCGGCTGCGAATGAGATATGCCGCAATTCTGCAGGAGGAAACGGAGAATCTGATGGAGGCGGAAACGGCACTCGGAAAAGGTATCACCCTTTGTGATAAGGTATGTTTGCGATCTGTACCTGCTGAGGTGTTCTGCATATTGCCCTCGAGTGACTAATAACATATTTGTAGCACCGATTGATCGATTTGAAATACTGCATGCAGTATTTGATGCTCAAGGTTCTTTTCCAACGAAATCAAAAGGCAGCTTTAAAGGCTGTCGATGGCCACATATCTGATTGTGAAGCGTAAGCCGGCGGCATCGCGTGATGTAAATCCCCGGGGTGAGGGTGAGCTGACATACTTGGCAGGTTTAAACACGTTCCATGGTACTATGCATTCCGACTGTTGAAGTCGACGTTCTACATGAGCATGGGGAATGTATCAGATGCAGGCGCGCTGGAAAATATCCGAGCCGTGCAAAATGTAGCTAACCTAAGGGGCGACAACGCCATGACAGTGTTTGCGTCCATATTGGAAGGCCTGACGCTTCTCAAAACGTCCAAGGACAGCAACGTTGAGCGCGTCAACTCTTGTATTGCACAAGCAGCTAAATTTCAGCTGGACCCCACCGTCAAGATTATGCAGTTGGACGTATTGATGCTTTTACTGGATTTCTCTTCGAGCCTGCATCACCAACAGCCGGACGCAACAGCGCAGAAACTACGGCTCCTGCAGCAAAGACTGGACGAATGCGAGCAGTGGAACAATATCAAGGCTGATTTCCAGATACCGGTCCACAAACAATCCTCCGGCGCTAAAATTGTCAGCGAGCAGACATCGGCCATTATCCGCCCTGGAGGAGAAGGTGATGGCGAAATGGATTTTGTGGTGATGAACTTTATGACCAAAGTCGAGCTGAGGTCGCTAGTGTATGTAATTTCTGGAGGTGATTTATGAGGACTTTACGTTCAGGGCTGCGCTAACGATATACTTGTTGATTTCTAGATTTACCTTGAGTGGTCTGGTCAGCATGCACAAGCCCTCCTCACAAGGTCGTCGATCTACTGAGTTTTGGTTGGAAGGAGTCAAGATTCTCGAGACATGTAAGTATTCTCAGTCTTTACTGAAGCTTCAGACGGTGGTTGCCAAGCACAAGAAAGACTGGGACTGACGTACTTTGAACACCAGGGGACGAACTCACCGCCGGCATACCGTACGGTCCATCGGTGTCATTATCAACCGCGATTCGACAGCGAGCGTGGCGATCCGACGCGCAGGCCTATCTCTGCGCACTACTGGGCCTCTTGGCAGCTAGTCATTGCCAGTGGAAGCAGGTGAAGCAGTTCATGCTGAAGCTCGAGACTCTTGTTCACTCGAGCACACCGCCCACGGTCGAGTTGCTCTCGACATACTTGACAGGAATCTACAGCCAAGGAACCGGAGACCTCCAGCGCGCCCTAGATATCTTCAGCAGCCCACGCTTCCACCTTCCCCAAACGCCCAACGGCGTCCGAGCCGGCCACTGGGAGATGGCGCTCCTGGCTGGCTTAAATCGGCTCTGGATCATGCAGCACCCTAGCTACCGAAACGACCATCAAACCCACGAGCTTATCGAGCAGCTGCAACCCTTCTGCACCAACCACTGGAACATTGACTTACGCACCGCCTGGTACAACGTAATCGCCGCCCTGGACACGGACCCCCCGCAGCAACTCAGCCAGCAGAAGCAGCACATCCAAGCCGCCCTGTCCGGCTCAAAGGTGACCAGCAATATCCTCGGCGCCGCCGTCACACTGTGCATCATGCGCAGCCGCTTCTTCGAGAACGTCATTGGGGAACAGGCCCTCAAGAGCGCGCGCGCGGCATCGAAACAGGCCCAGCGGAGTGGCAATATGCTCTGGCAGAGTGTTGCGGATGGCATGCTCGCGCAGTCATATGAGGTGCAGGGGCAGCGGGAAGAGGCGGCACAAGAGTGGCAGAAGGCTACTCAGGAGGCCAGAGATGCATTTTCAGGGTATTTATGATTTGATACTCATGTTATTTGATTTGGGGCTGTTTGGTTGGGAGTTGTGGACAGTAGAGGTCTCTGGTCTGGCGGCGTTGGTTTCATGTCGAATACACACAGCTTTGTGTACATAACTCTATTTTGGGACGTCTTTGTTCTTGGACAAACAGGTGCATAGTGCATACTTTGATGGAGAAAAACCTCGTTGGGCGTTCGTAGCCTTCATCCTATCAATCTTTGTTGTCGGCGGTCGCCATAACTATCTTGTGTTCACGCTTCCATTTCTGACTTTCCGCTTTACTTGAAAGAAAAGTCGACTTCGCTGTACCTGCGAGTGCTCACTGCTTTCTTTGATAGACTTTGGATATGCGCTGAACTGTGTCGGGATATGGATTTTTATGGAGGGTTCCGTTGAGGGGGGTGTTCACATTGTATTTGGGACATCTCTAGCAGAGTTCCAGGGAGACTAGGCTCCAGGGACCTTTATTTTTCTCCTTCTCTAGTCTATGGCCCCGGTTCTTATCTTTTCTTTCTAGTCGTTCTAGCTGTGATGGGAAAAGGAAAACGCTAACGCAGGTGTTGGTTGAGGCTTTCCACGTTTTGTTCTAACCATTGCTTTTCTTTGAACAGAGGAATGAGCTGGTATCAGATGGCCAAAAATCTTGCATCTGGCTTCATGGAGAAGATTCGGGCATTGCCATTCTGGAGTCAAGTCCAGCAAAAAACAAATCTGATTCAACGATGACCGGGAGAAAAGGATGCTGTGAACTCCTACAGATGGCACAATACGACATGAAACGAGGGCTTTATGCATCGGAGTTACTTTTCAGCCTCTATACTGCAGGTTTGTCTGTCAATTACTCGAACCTCTTCATATGAAAGTGACTCTTGCCTGTCTAACATCTGTTCAAAATCTTGATTCTTTATTTCCAGCCTTGAGAGTGCATATCATCTCAGCTCTTCACGCTCCCTCAGATTGATCCGCATGATTATGAATTTATGATACCTGCCTGCATCTCGAGTTCTTAATTGTGGCAGTCACCTGCAGGGCGGACCTCGACTTCGGCATCCAGACTAAAGTTGGGACAGCCAATTATCCTGAAAGTCCATCCTCTACAGTCAGTCGGGTTCCTCTGGACTATGACCATGCAGCCATCATAGTCGCTCGAGACGGGCCAATAATATGTTCCAGATCCCCGGGGAATGAAGTTGGCCATGTTAAGCCCTGGACCTTGCCTAATTTCCACATCAGTCAAAAGATATAGCCTAGCAGGAGAGCCTACTGCAGGACGAAAGACTTACAATCCGACGCAACAGTAAGTATCTCTTGCTTCGAGTGCATTTGGAACTGGGGAGCTTGCTTCAATGGGCTGGATGGCTTGAGGATCGAGGTCCGTTGGGATGGCGTGCACCTGGAGGCCATAGATGGCCAAGCTGCCAAAGATAGCGCTGAACTTCATGGTGGCGTTACCGAGAAGATGGAAATGAGGAGTTGAACAATGGAGCTTGGAGGATGTTTAGCTGGCCGCACAAGGCGAGGAGTTGCCTGTCTTTATATGTATCCCGGTCCCCCGGATTCCGGGTGTCAACACTGCAGCCTGCAGGAAGCTTCGGTTCGTTGCCGCTGTACTTGCGCCGGGTAAATGTAGCATTGGCTGTCAAGTTCCGGAGGTCCCGCTCACCCTCGTGTATAGCGTGTCATGATATCTGAATATGTATTCATCACGGAGTCTGTCTCGGGACGCAAGCAAATATGTACGCAAGCAATAGAACATGTGTAATCCGATTGTATCGACTTCAAACAGGGGACGTTCCTGTTAATTCTGGATTCCTAAGATAGCATCATAGCAAGGAGCCTATGTACGCTCCTTAGCAAGAAAACTCCTATTTCTAGATACCTGTGGCTCATTTTGAACGGTACCATCACAAGCCGTAGCTTCATCTATACGCTTTCCGGCCAGTTTGCATGCTAGAGATGGCGAGTGGTTTCACATTCAGAGGCTTTATAATACATACCTCACTCAGTACTTGGAGTACCACCTGTTATAGTCATCAATGATCACCGCCTGAAAACGGTCATGCTGTTTATGAGCATATCAACGAACTCTGTTTTACATGTTTCCTCCCACACATCCGTTGCAACATCTTCAAGAGGCCTGCGAATGCGACATGTCTCGAGCAGCTGGAGCTAGTGTTGTACCATTGTTCATCCGGGTCCAAGCTGGTCCACTCGACTTGGTACTGCAGTGTCTTGCCTCGGCCGAACAGACGCGAGGCGCGAATACGCTCAACCGCCTACTGAGGCTCGCCGTCGATCTCTTCAGGAGGTTCAAGATCGGCGATTTGCTGGGGCAGCTGGTTATCTGAGGCTTTGCGTAGGCGGTCTGCGTGAAACAGGTCGCTGCCCTTATACTCGGGCGGCGTCTCCACCACGAACATGTAGCCTACTAGCCCCTCTCCTCCAAGACCTTCCACGGACCAGCCCACTGTGAATCAAGCTTCATACTGGGCGACTCGGTGCGCATACCCTTCTTGCTGGCGTATACCATGTCCCCGGGACCGAAGTGGACAGGACGGCGCTTCTTATTCGCCTGGAGGGCCTGAGCCTCCTGCGCGCGCGCGGTGTTGGCGACAGCTAGGCCCTGTACGGTCTTGGTCTGATCAACAAACCGTTGGGCGGTGCGTTGCGGGTCGTTATTTAGATCAACTGACGGTAACGGGATCGAGAGTGGGTTGCGTGGCACGGTACCGAGTAACACTTTGAGCGGCGGCATCCCAATGCTGGCATGCGAGGCGACGTTGTGAGCGAAATCGACTGCCGGCAGTATTTCGCTCCAGTTATCTCGATACATCGTCATGTACGGGCGCATCATCTTGTCCAATTCCGCATTGGTGATCTCAATCGCTCGCTGGGTTTGCGGCTGGTCAGTTTGTTGATCGTCTCCATGAAGTCGGAGATGAAGGGGCCGGCGTTGTCACTGATCCATATAGTCGCCACCCCCAACAGGCGGTAAACGTAGCGGAAATACCGAGTGGCAAGAGTCGCGGCAGTATCGTCCTTGTAACTGGCGAGACGCAGGATGACCTTACTGAAGCGGCAAACGAAGGCCCAGACGTAGTCGTAGCCGTGGCGGTTCTTGGGCATGTCTTTGCCGTCAACAACGACCTCCTCCCAAACATGTTTTGGCAGCGGGAGCGGATGTAGGAGACCTGGGGTTTTGTCGTGCCGGATTTTGGTACGCTCGCACGTCCGGCAGTCTTTTAGATATCGAGCAACGTCCTGGCGAAGCGTGGGCCAGGTATAATTCTGTCGGATCAGCTCCAGGGTCTTATGGCGGCCAAGATGTGCGAAGATCTTCGGTTCGTGCGCCTCTCTGATCAAAGCGGTTCTCAAGTAGGTCTGGCCGTGAGAAGTCGTATCCGGTACAACCAGACGGCCGTGGCGGTCGCAAGAAGCTGGAAGGACTGATGTACGACCCGAGACAGGGGGAAGACATAAAGCAGTTCATCGGCCGCGTCAATGGTCCGGCCGACCAAGCAAAGATCATGTAAACGGAGCGAAAGTCGACCCTGGAAGATGTTTACTTGGTCGGCCAGCGCGGGAAGCCTGGTTTCCGTCTTGATACAAGCCAGTGGGCGTGGCTATCACCTCGGCAGCTGAACGGAACGGGCTCTCAGCAGAGATGTAACGCGAGTTGAATAGCTTGGCCGGCGTCTCATTCAGATAACTGACAATCATGACGATGCGGTCTCGTTCAACCTTGAACGTCTGGTCGTCACGTCGACACTTGTCTGCGATTTGGATGTCCCACCTATGGAAGTAGGTAGTCACGGTCGCGGGTCGCCAGTGATACGCGGGGTTCTTGGAATGTGGTCGTTGCCGTACGGACTATAAACTCCGGTAGTGCGGCGTAACCGGTTGGTCTAAATGCCTTGCCGCCAAAAACACTCTCGTCGGGCGTGATCTCACGATCCAGGCTCCGAATGCGGCCTCCCGTCTGCTCAAGTCGATCCAGCCGAGCCACCAGGCTCTGGAGTAGGGTGATTATGCCACCGGCGACGTTGTCGTCGTTGTCGTCGGTCTCGGGGCCGCGGTTGGTGGGTTTGCTCCATATTCCGCAGCGGCTTTGACTTCAGGTACCAGTGACCACAATCTGTGCGTGGATTTCTACTCTACGGATAGTACTCCGTACATTAGGTATTCGGGGGATCTCACGTCTCACGCACAGCACGGAGTACACGTGACCTGACACGTGACCTAGAGACACTTATCCTTTCAACGTTCGGTATAACACCAAGGCAAGGCACTCTGGCACATACACTTCAAAAAGTAAATTCGGGCATACCCAGCGCGAGAGAAAGGGATACTACAAATGGCACAACACGAAACGGAATGGGGGCTTAATTGCATCACATTTACTTTCTAGCCTCCACGACCTCGGACCGTCCAGTTGTCTGTCAATTACTCGAACCTCGTCACATGAGAGTGACTCTTGCCTGCCTCCCACCTGTTCAAGATCTTGGTTCTTTACTTCCAGCCTTGAGAGTGTATATCGTCTCATCTCAACTCTTCACGCTCGCTCAAATTTACCCGCAGGATTGCGATACATCATACCTGCCCCTGAGTTCTCATTTGTGGCAGTCACCTGCAGGGCGGATCGAGACGTTGATCTGCGAACCGAGGCCGCCGCAGGTATCTGCCCTGTATTTCCATCCGTTACAGCTATTTGGCTGTATATTGATCCATACCCTACATTCACCATTCGCTGGATACCATAGATATACTCCAACTCCCCGGGTAATGAACGCAGTGACATCTGTCGTTGAACTTTTACTATTTTCACATTAGTCAAAAGAGATAGGCTAGCAGGCAAGTCTGCTTGTGGGAATGAGAGCTTACAATCCGACGCAACAGTAAGTATCCCTCGCTTCGAGTGTATTTGAATTTGGGGAGCTTGCTTCAATGGACTGGAAGGCTTGAGGACCGAGGTCCGTTGGGATGGCGTGCACTTGGAGGCCATAGATGGCCAAGCTGCCGAGGATAGCGCTGAACTTCATGGTGGCGTTGTTAAAGAGGTTGAAATGAGCAGTTGAACAATAGAGAATGTTGAGCTGGCAGGTATGAGATCTTGGCGCCTAATGCCGTCTTTATATCTCGCTGTCAACACTGCATAAAACTTTGATTCGTCAATCGTTGCCGCTAAATCATGGTCCATAGGTATGCATGTTACGGAGTACAGGTAGGCAATGCGCTGGCCGCCGGTTAAATGTCAAATTGGCTGCCAAGATCCGGTCTGACATCCGGAGCTCCGTCGCACCCTCGTGTTATGATGTATCAGAACCCTGATCACGGAGTCTATCACAGGGCGCAAACAATGGATCATTCGTTGCCCATTGGCAATTGTTGCACAAGAGAGTGGGCGCAATCGTCTATACCCCTATATATTATATACCCTGCGATACATGCTTTTCGTTCTCTTACCATTCCTTCTGTAAAAAACTTTGGACATGCGCTGAAATGTGCCAGGACATGCATTTATGGAGGGTTCTGTTGAAGGGGGTGTTCACATTGTGTTTGGGACATCTCTAGCAGGAAGATTAGGCTCCAGGGGCCTTTTTTTCTTCCTCTTCTTCTATCGGAAGGCCGAAAAAGGTAGAAACCCGGACGAAGGTCAAACGGATGTCTAGACGGACGAAGAATAGAATCTCAGCTCACTGAGACAAAACAAGAGAAGAACGACTGACATATCTGACAAGATCTACCAGACTAAAACGGGAAGATAGAACAATACTCAATCATTATCCTCACGACAGAAACTAAGTCCTTAGAAGTTTAGAAGACGACAAAAACCCAACTCCCCTCCTTCTTCTCCTTTCCTTTCCTCAGTGAGCTCCCTTGACTCTTTTAAACAAATGCCCAAACTGATCTCCCTTGACCCCTGTGTTGAACTTCGGATATCTCGGGCAATCTCTCCAGATGCCTTGGTCAATGGTGACCGAATGAACGAAATGTGACTACGGAGTAAAGAACAGCAAGAGAAACATGCAAATCCAGCCTGACATAACAACTTCATAGAGAACGTTCTTCCATCACAAAAGTGTCTCGACGAGTACCTAGGAGGTACATAGCAACAACATCTCACAAGTTACAAGTGAAATGTGAGGGAGCGATGATATAAATGGCGGAAGCGTGGTGTGGCAAAGCGCTTTTCAGAGGTAAGGTACCTACCTATGTACATAGAGGTGACACTGGAGGAGGAACGTCGATCATAGTGGTGGGGGTCACGTGATGAAAAACGGAATTGAGACGCGCTTCTTTCCACTTCTTCCTCTTCTCCAGTTTCTAGATACAACATTTGTAGCCAACACGTAACTTTTATTCGTCGAACACACAACGAATTGGAGGTACTTGTCTCACACCTAATGATGCGCGCGTTGATTGTTTGACACATCTACCTGTTAAGCCAACAATCATGATACCTTCCCCTTGAGTTCTTAACCGTGGCAGACATTTGCAGAGCGGATCCCGATGCGGAGAGACGGAGCAGGACCAAGTTTGGGACAGTCTGGCTTGAATGACCATCCTGTACAGTCATTTGGGTTCCTCTGGACTGTTACCACGCAGCCACTATTTCCGCCCGAGATGACCCAGTTATATGTTCCAGATCCACGGGGAATGAACGTGGCGACGTTATGCGATGGATCTTGCCTATTTTCACATCAGTCAAACGTATAGGCCGGCAGGCGAGCCTACATGCAGGACGCAAAACTTACAGTACGGCGCAACAGTAGCCATCTCTCGCTTCGAGTGTTTTTGAAATTGGGGAGCTTGCCTCAACGGGCTGGATGGCTTGAGGATCGAGGTCCGTTGGGATGGCGTGCACCTGGAGGCCATAAATGGCCAAGCTGCCGAGGATAGCGCTGAACTTCATGGTAGCGGTGTTGAAGATATTGCAAATTTGGAATAAGCAGTTGGACAATAGAGGATGTTTAGATGGTATGAGAGCTTGATCTCTACAATCCGTACGAGGCTAGGAGTTGCCTGTCTTTATACACACAATTTCGCTATCAAGATTCAACGCCGCAGGAAGCTTCGATTCGTTGCCGCTAGATAATGTGCCGGGTAAATCTAGACCTGGCTGTCAAGTTTCCGGAGGTCCCGCGCACCCTCGTGCTATGGTGTTTGAATATATGTATGTACTCATCACGGAGTCTGACTAGGGACGCAAGCAAATCGGTATGTACACAAGGCTGAGACAAGCAATGGAACACGCGTAATCCGATTCTATCGACTTTAGACAGGGAACATTCACGATTCAGATAAATCCGGATCCCTCGGACAGCAAGGAGCCTACATACGCTCTTTAGCAAAAAAAGAGTCAAAGACCTATTGCTCGATACCTGTGGCCCATTTTGAACTTGACCATCACACGCAGTAGGTACCTTCGTTTATACGGTTTCGGGCCATTTTGCATGCTAGATATATCATATAAGCGAATAGTTTCATATCCGAGGCTTTACACATGATACCTCACTCATACTTAGAGTACTACGGTCTGCCTGTTATAGTCTTCACCGCCTGAAAACGGTGAGGCATGCTGTTGATGAATCATGGGCATATCAACGAGCTCTATTTTACATGTTTCCCTCCCACCTATCCGTTGCAATATCTTCGAGGTATTTTCAAGAGGCCTGCGACTTCGTCATACACGCACTTTGAGGCAAGATCATATATTTCCGATGGGGTCAAGTTCAGGGGCCAGAGCTATGTGACGGCCAATCCAGAGTAGCTAGCCTCGGCCCCCAGCTCCTCGAGGCATTTCGCATTCGTCCATAAGTCTAGCAATAAGTTTTTCCAGACATATTCACGGATGTCGCCTATTAATGTTTTTGACGCCGAGTTTCCCAGGAGGACGATTCAAGTCTTGGAAAGAATGTGATCGACCTCGCGGTGATCGTCCTCGCAAACAATTTCGTAGCATGATAGAAAGCCTTTCTTCCTGTTGTCAATTGGTGTTCACTGTTGAGTCGACAACGGTAAAGAGTGTTGAAGTAATCAGTGTGACATGTGTTCAGGTCACATGCCAGGCGGCCCAGGCCATGTGTACTCCGTGCTGTGCCTGAGACGTGAAGACCTTTTTACACACTTCAATCTAGGTCTTGAGTCAATGGAAACACTCCATTTTGCCCCCCCCAGATATTGCTGCAAGGTCCTCGTGTCGCGGTCATACCGTAATATAGGGAATTAGGGATCTGAATTTAATATGGAGGAATATTGAAGGCTGAAGCGATATTACTTAGCCCCGGAAAAAGACTCACGAGTACCTACTCAATGCCATTCAGTAGAAGAGAAAAACTTGAGAAGAAGAGAGCCAAGTCCTAACGCGATGGGGAATAACTAACTGCCGATGCGTCGAGTTACTAGTTTGGATGGCCTCTGCGCCGGAACAACGGGCTGTAGCGAATTTGGCAGCAAGGAAACCCTGCGATAGAGGAAATACCATCGTGTCGTCATGGCTCATGAGTCATGGGACGGGACAGTTGAGGCACATCGGGATCGCTTTCAAGGGTCAGCCGCGACGCTAAAGCCCTTAGCCTGTATGACAGCAACTCGAAGACAGGTAACTGCGGCATTTCTGTTTATGTAATGAGTTGCGAGGTCTATCACAGAGGTTAAAATTACGGACGTCTTTAGGGTCTTGGATTTGGAGGAGTGGCTGACCATAGCCCTTGAAGTCATGGTTAGTTGATATCTTTGGCTAGTTGATGATCAGCCTTACCAGGGACTTCTTCAGCCATCAGAGCGGAAGGATTTTCGCAGGTCGATGGGTCCCATCATGATGTGCAACGTTGGATGAGTTTGGTAATGTCAAGTAAACAGGTACATGGTTGGGTTTGTAGATGCATGATCTGGAATGTGTAAAAACGGCGTCGGCAGTGTGCCTTTCCTGAAGGCTGAAGCACAGGTATTTTGGAGCGGGGACGTTCACGCATTTTGGCAAGAAACAAGACACCGTACCTACATACCTACCTAGGTATGTAGGTAGGTACCTAATGTACAGAGTAGGTACCTATGTACATAATCCCAGCGAACACTGGTGATTGAACACTGATACAAAATCGAGCACACCAAGCGGCCGATAACCTTAACGTATTATATCAATTACGCATCAAATCATCGTCCTCTAACGACCTCAGCGTGAATAGTGTAGCGGTTAGCATGCATGCTTCCCAAGCATGCGACCCGGGTTCGAGTCCCGGTTCACGCACAGCTTTTTGGTCTCAAAAGGGTCTCGTCACAATATTTGTTTTTGCTTTCAACGACGTTATTCACATCACAGCTATATCTTCCATTTTGACCATCTTGCCAGTCGAGAGCCAGCTTCTTTCCTTCCGTGTTACATGTAAGCTTCGTAACCTGGAACGACCTGCTGTTTTGCTCGTGCGAGGTGTCGGGGTGCGGGTTCGCATGATACCTTCACGATACATGTAGCAGAACTTTTTTTTTTCTGGGATTGCCCCCTCAGGAAAAACCGCGTGCGCAATGACGCGGAAAACCTCCGCTTTTGAAACTCTCAAAAGCGTGAAAAGAGGGCCCTGTAGACGAGCCTGCCGCCAAGTCATAGTAACGGTAGAGTTAGGGACTAAACTCCCATCTACAGGCGTGCCAGTTGCTCGGCACAATAAACAAGAGTGACATATTCCAGTTTCATGCTTACTGTAAAAAAGCAAATGGCTACGGGAGTCCTCTCGGAATCCCCGCCGTGAACGACCGAAGTCGTTATCAAAAGAGGAGCTTAAAAAACACCTCGAAGGGGCTACGACTCTTGATAAGGCTCCTGTAAATAGCGTCAGCAGCAGTAGGTATCTTCTAGTTTCTTTATCTCTTTATATACGACTCAGGAGTCAGCTTTTATACACATACATACATACGACAGCAGAACTGCGGCGTGATAGTCATTTACAAAAGAGTCAAGACTCATGACGTCCGGTATAGACCACGAACTCTCGTAGCATTTCGTATCTCCGCTAGGTAGTTGCACAACAACATTCACTCAACATTTCCACAAGTTTGAACCGTTAAGCATACCTTCTCATCATGAACATGACTCCCATTGACGCCGTTTTACAATACAAGTTGCAGACTCCGTGCGCCCAAAATCTAACTTGGCCCCTAGTGCCCTCCTCTTCATTGATTCGCATGACGCCTCGCATGCCCACCTTGTGCGTGCGCAATCTACTGAAGCCACGTGGCGCCAGAAGATCGCCTGGCCCTTTCATAGAGCCATTTACTGTTCAGACCAACACTTGTGCGTTTGCCTGCAGAGGGACTGGGAGATCCAGGATCCGAAAACAAGTTTGAAGATGTACTCTGTGCAAAGGGGCTTGTTGAACTGAATGAGGATCTTCGAAGTCCACTGGGACCCTTCTGCGACAAGGGGCTGGCCACGGGAGAGTACTGTGAGCCTGAGGCCCCAAAAGAGCCCATCATGATGGGACTTCCGCGGCCCGAAAGAGGTGAGCTGGCGTAGCTTCTCCTGCTGCCAACAGAGCCGGCGAGCGAGGGCGTTCGTGAGTATCGTGGAGGAGTGTCAAACTTGGCGTCAGGTTTCGGGGAGTCCGGCAACGGGCAGAGCCCCAAAAGCTCTCGCTGAGCAGCGGTCAAGGGAATATCAGTGATATCGTCCTTTGCGCGAAGAAGCGGCAGACATGCCAGGCCAATTTGGATAAGCGGGATGAGCTGGAGTACGAGCCATGCCCAGCTGAGATAGGTTCGAAAGTGGCTTGAAAAACTAGAAAAGAAGGCAGTCTGTGTCAGAAAGCGAGGGTTATCAACTCGTGATATTCCGAGAATTCGAGTTGGCATACTGTTGAGGATTGATCTTCATCTTTGCAATCACCCGTATGGACCACAATGCCACCAGTGTGAAGATATTATAGGCTATCTGTCGGATGTTCTTATCAGTGAAAGCGGTTGCTTTTTGCCGCCTCGTAATCTCGTTCAACCGAGGGTGTCTCCAGGTGCCGGGGCTGTCGGTGGCCGGCGATGCCCTGGGGGGTGTCGACCTGATAGGCGTCGACATGGCGGCTTATTTTTCGATTATAGGATTCGAGGCTCAGAAGGTTTCGTCGAGTGCGATGCGCGCTAGAGAATGAGATGTAGTGTTGTTAAAGGAGACTCAACGAGCCGGAAGCGTTGAAGAGCAATCGTGCAGCGATCGTCGTGCATACCTTGGGCGGTAATTGAGTGGACGACCCTTCCCAAGTTCCGACAGTCGATCTAAACTGATATTACTGACTCGTGTTATGCTGTTAGTTAGTAATTCGCAAGGTGTGGCCGTTGTGGCCGCTGAGCTGTGCTCGAGCTTCGATGGCCGTGATTATTGTTGATGTTGGAACGAGTCTGCGAAGGCAAGCTGAGAAGGCGGATGAGAGGTGGACCAGGCGACGACCCACTTAGACCCATTTCCACACGTCCGGCGTCGAGGACTCGTCGAGGGGCCCAGAGCAGCCAAGTTTGAAGTCACTGATGCTTTCTCTCAATCTGACGGACTGAAGCTTCATGGGCCGTATCACCGACTCCCGCCCACTCTCCTATGCTGTCTGTCCCCCTCATCTTGCTCCATCTGAATTTATCTCTGCTTCTCTCCCACTCCTGCGTCATCTGGAATCGGGTTGTCAACAGAATCCATTTCTAGACACGCGTAGACCGGCTCACGAAAGAAATTGAGGATAATACGTCTTGAATCATGCCACGCTGAACCGAATCGCTTCCTGCGAATTCACTTTTCGTAGCAGACGTCTCCTTCGTTTGTCGTCGCTCCTCGTCTGCGACGCCTCCCTTCGCTTCTCAATCAACACCCACTATAACGTGCTAGCGAGCGCGAACCAAACGTGAACGCGCGTCGCTCGACTCTGCAATTCCCATCACACAGCAAAAATGGCTGCATCACCGAGCTCAGCGGCCGCCACGTCGGACATGGAAGCGCCCAGCTCTCCCGTCGCGCGAGACCGCAAATCGTTTGCATCTCGCGCTGTAAGCGACGACGAAGATACCCAAATGGCTGATGACCTCACCGAGCTGCAAGAGAAGCCCTCCCGGGGCAGAGGGAGAGGTTCGGGAAAAGGCGGCGACGTGCCACATCAAATTGGCAAAATTCGCCATCTGAAGAAGGAGGATGGCGAGCCCCTTTGGCGCGAGGACATTCAGTACGACTTTCTCAGAGCCGTGTTCGACAACGAACAAAAGGCCTTTACCAACTCGTACGACACCTCCATCGGAAAACAGTGCTTCGCCGATCTCTACATAGACACCATGTCTCGCAGCAGCAAGACCAGCAAGGTGCTGAGAGACAAGCTACTGAGTGATCGGGATGCTGCCAAAGGAATGGCCATGGTGTGCTTGCTGGTCAACGTGGGCCGTATGAATACAACGCTCAATTGTAAGTCTCGTGTCGTGCGCGCGCGCATTTTCAGAGATATGCCAAACAAACCTCTTGCAGTTTTTTTTCCCTAACGCACGTCACACCAATAGTCTTCCCCGAAATGAGGGCGCAGCTCAGAACGTACCACGCAATTCCCTCGCTACAGGCTCACCAAGACGCCCATGCATACAAACAGCTACAAGATGCACCGCGTCTGAAGTCCATCTTGAAGGGTGGTGCCGAGGATCGCGAGGAGCCCAGCTCATTGGAAAAGCTGAAAGATGTTGACGTGCCACGGACCAACCCAGTCAATCTCATATTCTCCATGTGCCACTCGGCGCAAAGGGTAGCCGAGCTGCATTTCCCCGCCCATCAGGAATTCCACGATCTCATCATGAAGACCCAGTACAGCAGCCAGTCTCGAGCCATGGCGTTTTTGTGGCTCATGTGGTTCTACCTCGAGTCAGACTTCACAGAGGAGGGCTGCGAAGAGAATCCCTTTGGCGCCGGCGTCGACTACGGTTTGGATGTGGCCAACCAGGGTGTTCCCGAGCTCATCGAAATGACAGAGGAAGAGCGCGCGCATGAAAACGTGGACAGCCGAGAGGAAGTCGAGTTTGGACAGGAAAAGCAGAAGACCAGAGCCAAGATTCTAGAGATGGACCAGGCCTATCTTAACGAGAGGGAGACCAAGCGAGGGAAACGCGCGGCGAACACGGAGGAAGGCCCGGCGATTCTACCTCGCATCCGTCCATCCAAGCACGATTCAGACCGAGAAAGCATACGATCCACACCACCCCCGCGTGCCATCGGAGGACGAGGCGCGCGTAGGGGGCTGGGACTAAAGTATCAAGTTTTCGAAGCCTCATCACCCGCAAGACACGGATCTGAGGGTGTGGGCTCTCGAAAACCACGACCTCCTACAGCCCATCAGCTTGCCGTGGAGCGCAACCGCAACGAACGCGTCGAGTATATCCTCGACCGCGGCATACGACGACAGCACCACAAATGTCGCAAAAGCCGGCGTCAAGAAGGAGCCATCTTCAGAGCATACCGGCGCGTTCATGCGCAGGAGGACCCCTTTGAAGACAGCGATGGAGAAAACGCCGTCATGCGCAACATCTCCTCCAAGGACAAATCGGCCAAGTTTCGCGAAAAGGGCCGTGGCGGCCTCTGTCTACTCACCAGCGAAGCGGACGACTACGGCGAAGAGGTCAGCGCGTACGCGGCCGCTCTCCGACGATGCTCGCGCCGACTCGCGCGCTGGGCTGGGCACGAGGCCGAGCTGGGTGTAATTGCGCCGGTGAAGAAACCCAAGGCCAAGAGTGAGACGCGCGATGGGGCGCCCGAGTCTCCTGTCAAGAATGGAAATGGCGATGGGGATATCACCATGGGAGATGTGGATATGGAGGATATGGATGATGAGGGCGACGGTGATGGCGACGACCCAGACAAAACGGAGACCTTGGGGGAGTCTGACGTGGAGTAAGTACCTAGATGCGCTTAAACGGAGTGTAAGGGCGAGGAGCGTGACGACGTATGTACATGTAGGAATCTGTTCATGGTGCTCTGTCAATCTTTTCTTTCTTCCATTTTTCCGTCTTTCTGTCTTTCCCTCTCTTTAGTTCTTTGTTTCTCTTCTTTGCCTTCAGTTCATCCTTTATACTATCGTTCCGTTTCTTTCTTCTCTCATCTGTTGCCATTGCCAAAGATTTGAGTCGGGGCGAATCTGCGACACGTGTTACATACGTGGAGGGAAGTGCTTTGGTTGTCGCTCAGGTGTACATGGTTTTGGGGCCCTTTTCATCTCAGGCCCATCTTGGAAGCTGCGGTAGCTTGATCTTGATGGTGAATCAAATCAATCGAGCGAGCAAGCAAGCGCATTGGCGAAGAAAACATCAATGGATCCACGAATCCATACGATCTTGTGTCGCGTTGTATCACTCACTTCATATACCTAATCTGTATCTGCGAGACGCCGTCCCAGAATCAATTGACGGACTTGCAGCCTGGTATCTTTCTGTTGAGTAAGGGAAACAAGGTCACTAGGTGAAGCACGCAGAGTCCACAAGTTCTTTGCCCACGCATCATGAGAAAGGTAAAGGTGAAGGGGTGGGTTGTCTGTGTTTCCGACTCTCATACTGTTGTCAACAGCACCTAGACTTAAAGTTAGGTAGGTAGGTAGATTATAGATACAGACAGCAGTAGGATGTGCTTATGTACCCATGTACATACATACAACTCTGGAGTCTGTACAGAAAGGAAGGAAAAAAGATGGTCCCACGTGGAAGTTGAAACGCAGCTCTTCCGACGAAAATGTGGAACCCTCCTGAACGGCGCGTCCTCCATCTGCAACTGACGATGCCTTGTCTCCTAGTCCTGGGCCCCTAACTAAAATAAAGAGCCCGCCAAAACTCTAAACCCGCCGCAGTGTAAAAAAAAAATGATCAACATCGCTTGCTGAGCTCCCTTCCACCCCTTTCTCTTCTCTCCTCTCTTCTCCCTCCCTCAACAATCATCACCAACCGGCCACCTCCTAATCCAACCATGCCGTCCCCCAAATCCAAGCGCGGTCCCTCCGCGCCGCGACCTCCCCCCCGCAGCCCCCTGACCTCTCTGGTCGGTATCCTCGGCCTCCTAACCGCCCTCCTGGCATGCATGGTGTACATTGCCGAGCAAAACCTGCCCAGCTTTTACATCTTCCGCCTCGAGGAGCTCAAGGATGTGTCCTCGCGGGCTCTCGCCCAGCACGGGAACGACACGCGCGCGGTGGTCAAGTTTATCGCCGATGAGCTGCATGAGACGCACGGGAAGATGGTGAATGTGGAGGAGGATTGGGTGTTCAACAATGCAGGTGGCGCCATGGGGGCGATGTACATTCTGCATGCGAGTACGTGGTCTTCTTGCTCTAATTGTTCCGTGGTGGCTTTGCTTTCTAACCTTTGTGTTTTTGTTGTCTAGGTGTAACCGAGTACCTCATCATATTTGGTTCGTTTTTTTTTTTTTTTTTTTTTTTTTTTTTTTTTTTTTTTTTTTTTTTTTTTTTTT